>VWZF01000897.1:271589-288229 GCA_013396755.1 Sclerurus mexicanus
TGGACATGGCACTCAGTGCTCTGGGCTGGGGGACAAGGTGGGGGTCGGGCACAGGGTGCACTTGATGATTTGGAGGTCTTTTCCAACCTTAGAGGTTCTGTGAATGCTGGGGTGGGATGAGTGAGGTGAATGCCGTGGATGTGGCCTGACAGGAGAACCAGGGTGGTTTGAACACCTCCAGTGGCTGTGTTTTTCTGCTTTTTTGGCCCATCTTTCTGCTTTCGAAGCTACTTGCTGAGAAGTGAGGCCATGGCACAGTTTGTCCAGGGAAGCCGTGGCTGCCCCATCCCTGGACGTGTCCAAGGCCAGGTTGGATGGGGCTTGGAGCAACCTGGGCTGGTGGAATGTGTCCCTGCCCATGGCAGGGGGTGGAATGGGATGAGATTTAAGGTCCCTTCCAACCCAGACCATTCTGTGATTCCATGGAGTGAGCAGTGAGGGAGGTGAGGAGCAGGATGTCTCCCCAGGAGGAAGATGAAGCCTCTGGTTTATTCTCAACTGCCAGATGAAAATTCCTTTTGGACTGAGTCAGGCTTGAGGCTCCTCTGTCATTTAATAGGCTTTGGTGCTGATACTGAGCAGATCATTGATGTCTATCTCTGGGAGGCTGAGGGGCACTTCTGGTTATTAATTGTTGTTACTAATTCGGTAAATACTCTCTGAGATAAAGATTTTGAGACTTGCAGCCCCCCTGCCTCCATCAGAGCAATTCAGAAACATGCCTTCAGATATTGTCCAACCAAGATCTTGTCATGCAGTTGGGTTTAATTTCTTTCCCCTGGATGAGGCAGATCAGTAAAAGAGCTGCAAAAGACTCTTTTCCTTTTATTACAACAGGAGAGAGAGAGAAGCAGCAAATAAACCTCCCCCTCTGCAGACTCCCACCAGCTACGATTTGTGGTAATGCCTGGCATGCAGGAGAGTCTGAAAAATACCCCCAAACGTTAATTTACACTCTGTGATATTTTCTTTTCTTTTGCTCAGGGTGGTTAATAAAACCTGTTACGACATCCTTAAAGTGCTTAAGAAAGCTCTGGGAATAAATGAGAATTTTTCTACGCCTCCCCAAGGCATTTTCATCCCTATCAGTAGTTGTTCGTTCCATTTGAAGGATTGCCAGAGGAGAGAACCTTAAATGGCTGTGCTGCTGCTGTAGCTCCAAATGGGATTTGTGTCCTTTGGATTGTGATTGGATTCTTGATTTGGCTGAACGGAGAAGGCGGGGGGGTGTGGGGGGTCCTTCTCTCCCGGAGGTGTTTTTAAATACATCTGTCCTTTTTTTAATGTGAAACTGAGAGGCTCTCCCTGCTGTGCTGAGGGAAGTGCAGCTCTATCCAAATGGGAGTTATCTGCTCAGGAAAGTCAGGAAGTGGCTGAGTTAAACTGTGACTGATCCCAGGTACGGGGGCCTGAGGTGTAGATGGGGCAGACACTGGGAAGAGCCTGAGCTGGTTTGGTCAGAGTGGATGTGAATGAAACAATTCTTGTGCAGTCACTTCTGCCCTCAGCACTGGGGAGTGGGTGAAAATCCACCCAAAAAATTAGTCTTTGTGTTTGTCAGCACCTTCACTTGAATTCAGCATCTCTTCTTGCATGTGCTGCGTCCAGCTCTGGGACCTCAGCACAAAAAAGAAATGGAGCAAGTTCAGAGGAGGCCATGAAAATGCTCTGAGGGCTGGAGCTCTTCTGCTCTGGAACCAGGCTGGGAGAGCTGGGAGTGTTCAGCCTGGAGAAGAGAAGGTTCTAGGCAGACCTTACAGCCCCTTCCAGTGTGAAAAGGGGCTCCCAGAGAGCTGGACAGGAGCACTGCATAGGGATCTGGAGTGGCAAGACAAGGGGGAATGGCTTCACACTGCCAGAGGGCAGGGTTAGATGGGGTATTGGGGAGGAATGCTTCCCTGTGAGGGTGGTGAGGCCCTGGCACAGGATGCCAAGAGAAGCTGTGGCTGCTCCATCCCTGGAAGTGTCCAAAGCCAGGTTGGATGGGCCAAGTAACCAGGTTGAAGCCCTGGTCTAGTGGAAGGTGCCCCTGCCCATGGCAGGGGGGTAGAATGATATGACCCTTAAGGTCCCTGCCAACCCAACCCATTCCATTATTCTATGAACTTATCCTGTTACTGCCAAGAGAGAGCTCTGTGGAGCTGCTGAAGGCCCAGTGTGCCTCAGAGGTGTTTATGTGTGAAGCTGCAGGAGCAGTTTTCTGTGCATTTTATACAGGAGCTTCCCTGGTACCTCCAAGCCCAGCCTTGACAGACAGGGTTTCAGGGTTTCTTTCCTAATTTGCTTTGCTGTGCTTGGAAATCCCACATTGGTGCCTCTGATTTCATGGCAGGGTCGGCATTTTGGTGTCTGTAACAGCCTTCCCTGCTCCTGCATTTTAATCCAACTCTCTCTAGCTCAGGCTGTGTTTCACAGCTGCCTCATCTATTATGTGCAACTTGAGTTCGATTGACTTTTGGAAGGAGTAGGTGTAATCCGTGCTGTGTTTGTCAGGGGACACTTCCCAGGTCTTGGATGCAGTAGTTTCAATCCCATTTGGGTCTAGTTTTCATGGCAAAAGCCTGGATGATCATCTCAGGAGCTATTGAGATAAACTCATTTCTTCTCTCAGTGCTCTGAAATCCTTCTAGAAGTACCTGGAGGCATGCTGAGAGTGATTCTCTTAAGCCATATCTTTAATTCCTAGATAGGAAAACAGGACATGGGAATGTAACGTAATGCCCCTGATTTACTGCTGTGGCCTCAGAGGCCAAGTGATTCCACCTCTTTCCCCACTCAGAGGGGATCAGCCTGTATGATAAATGTAAATGCACCTTGCTTTTCTCTCAGACCAAGAACCTGGACTTCCGCAGGAAGTGGGACAAGGATGAATATGAGAAACTTGCGGAGAAGCGGCTCACGGAGGAGAGAGAAAAGAAAGATGGTGCGTAGTGTGCTGGCCTCAGGCAAGCTGTGCTGGGTTGACAGTGAGTCTCCCAAATCCCTGGAGTATGGGAGGGAGAGAGCAGCTAGAAGTCAAATCCTGAAGGGAAAGATCTGGCTTCTTCCAATCCTTTTTCCTGTGTTTGCCATTGAGTCTATTTTTTTGACAAAAAAAACCCTGAGAACATTTGTATGCCTGTTCTTTGGGGAGGGAGAGGAAGAGTCATCCCTTGGGAACAAGGAGCTCTCAGAATTTGACCCAGGTCAGAGCTGGAGATACCTTGGAATTCTGCCTGGTTCTACTGGGAGCTGGCAAGTAGTGAGGAGGAAATTATATCCTTTACTGCTGTAAAAACAAAGGGACACTTTCTGCATGGATCAGGTAGTCACTGGTTCACAGCAGGCCTCCCTTCACCAACGGAAACATGAAGTCCACCATGCCAAACTTGACCTTTTGTTTATGTTTTAGGCAAACCAGCTCAGCCTGTCAAAAGGGAACTTCTGCGGCACCGAGACTACAAAGTGGACCTGGAATCCAAGCTGGGGAAAACCATTGTCATCACCAAAACTACCCCTCAGTCAGAAATGGGAGGGTAAGTTGTGCTGTCCCTGTTGGAGTCTGAGTCATGCTGGTGAGAGTGGGGGGCTGTGACACAGCAGGGACCCCTCACAGGGCACCAGGAGCTGGTTTCCTCCCGTGTTTGGAGCCTGGGGCAGTGGGGCTGCACTGTTTTACACCTAAAGTGTGTGTCCTGGGGTAACATATGGAAGAGACCTGGCAGGCTGAGCCCCTTTGGACATTATTCCTTGGAACCAGTGTTGCCCACCTCTAGGAGCAGTGGAAGCAAATCTTTGTTGCCTGCTTGGTTTTCTTTAGCCAGGCCTGCTTGCATTGAGACCAGGGCTGCTGCTGATTTGACCTTCTGATTTGTATACCTGAGCACAGGGAATGGGAGAAACGTCGACACCTGTCCTTAGGAATGGTGTTTGGCCACTGTTTGTGTGGATCATGTTCCACCAAAGGCTGAAAGGATTCTGAGCTCACCCTAAGAGCACGAAAAGATTGTGTTGAATTTTTGTCACCTCAGGAGTGAGCCTGTTTTGTTTCCCTGGGCAACAGTGCCAGGGAGATGTGCAGCCCTGAACAGCATCCAGGGATGGAAGTGCAGCCCCTGGCTGGGCTTTTGCAGCAACTCTTAAGATGAGCAGAAAGCACATCCGGGAGTGCTTGAGAGGGATTGCTCATCAGGGAGTTGCTCTGTGAGGTGATGGAGATGACAGGACTCACCTTGCAGCCAGGTGAGAGCCTGTGGGATGCAAAGGAGCTGGTGGCCAGCCCTGCCCTGGGGGAGGACAGGCTATGTTGCGTCACAGAGTCCTTTCTACCCAGCTGGGTGTGACTGCAAGGGGAGGATGCTGTGCCTGGCATTGCAGAGCAGCTCAGACTTCGGTTTCTGTTATATCAGAGGGGTGTTGGTGTAAGGGTCGGTACGTCCACGGCAGTACCTCTGTCCATCTGGGGTGTGCCCTTGCCCATTCTCTGCACTGGGATCCTCTTGTCCTGGAAAAAAGTCCCATATCCCAAGTGACATGCAGATTGTCTCAAATAGCTTTTCTGTGGGATGGGGTTTGTCTCATACTTTGGGGTTAATCTTTTCTCTCTCTCCTGCCAGGTACTACTGTAATGTATGTGACTGTGTGGTGAAAGATTCCATTAACTTCTTGGATCACATCAATGGCAAAAAACGTAAGGATCGTTTCTGTGCCTCTGGTTGGTGGAGTTGGAGGGTTGTTCCTTTCTTGCATCACCTGTGTCTGAGGGCTGAACACTTATCCATGGATCAGTGCGCTTTGGAGATCAGGTTGTGGGGACTGTTTACTCCTGAGAGCTGTGGAGGTGCTGCCTTTATCTCCTGGCACCTTCTGGGGTGCTGGACCATTTTCATGGACTAAGCCCAGCAGAAACAATGATGTTGTATTTTGCCAGGGTCAGCAAAACCCTATGTCTTCTGAAAATCTGGAGAGAGGCTTTTTACAGCACTGAAACTGTAATGAAATTTTTAGATAAGGAAAAGGTCTGGGACTGACACAGCACACTTTTTGATCAAAACCTTCTCTTTGTAGAAGTTGAACGTGAAGCTCAAAACTGGCTGGTCCCTGAGCTCCAGAGCAGGGATCAGAGCTTGTTAGGATGGAGACAGAGGCAGGAGTGGGGCAGTTTGACTCTGGAGCTCAGTCCATCAGTGTGGTGGTGGTGTTGTCTTGTACCTCACTCTGCCTCTTGTCTCTGCTGCTGTGATGATGCAATTAAGCCAAGACAAGGATGAGAGGAAAGAATTCCCAGTTTATCACTCTGCTCCCTTAGTGTGTTTAACCTAATAAAGAGGACTGTATGCTCACTGAACTGACCATGGGCATTGCTTTTCCTTGGCACGTTCAGAGAGTGGGGGAACATGGAGAAAGTAAAGGAGCAGCAGGATACACTGACACACTGCCGTGTTGTTCCTTGAAGGTGTTTTTGGCTCCTTATGAAAGTCAACAAAGGGCCCCTTTGCAAAAAGTCAGGGATGCCTGTGCTCCAGACCTGCCCATGAGGCAGTCTGAGAACTGGGCGTTCAGAAAAGACCTGAGGGCTGGCTTTCTGTAGCTCAGAAAAGAAAACCAATGTGTTAAAACCCTGTGCTTTTATGTGAATGGGTGCAGGGTGTTGACATGTCTTGTTTGACATGTTGGGAGATTAGCAAGAAATCCATATGAGAGAGTCTGGAATCCAAAATCCTGGCATGTCGGTGGATGGGCATGAGATGCAGGGTTGAGCTGGGGTTGGAAAGTGGTTGCTGCACAGTACCTCGCTATGAGTACATTGGAACTTTTGATCCAGTCCATAAATCTGGCTCAAACCTGCTTGTTCTTGGCAGCCCTCTTACTGTTCCTGATGTATAGTCTGAGCTTCCAAGTGCTGCTGCATCCCTGGGACAGACCCGTGCATGGCTGCTGGAGTCAACAGGCTTTTTTAATCTATCCGGGAATGCGGGTTGGAGACATTTGCTGGGGATGGCACCTCCAACCTAGGCTTGTCCATGAGTGAGAAACTGGGAATCTGCCCTAAAAAGACACTAAATATGCAGCCTGGCTTAATGTTTCCTGTCTCTGCTCTAGTTAGGAATGTCCTGTGTAATCAGGATCTCTGAGTGCTACTCATGTCTCATTTATCGTCGCCCACAGCTGAGAGGTGCCAGTCTGTCAGTTTTATTATGGCTCCTTTTTCAGCACTCCAATCCTTTTTTATTCTACTGGGCCAAGATTAAATTTCCTGAAGCATCAGAGCATCAACATGACAAGGAGCATCCAAACAGGGAACCTTAAAAAGAATAGGCAACATTCTTCTTGCAAGTAATGTCTTGTTATGGTCACTGCTGGTTTGGGTTATGGTGTCCCCCTAAAGCCCACGCCCTCTGACCTAAGAAATCTGTGTGCATGAGTGTAGCCCAGGCCTGGAAGCTGCTTTGATGGGATGTATGACAGGCAGGAAGAGGCTGCTGTGCTCTTTAAATTGGGATCAGGGATGGGGACCGTGCAGAGCACCAAAGGCTGCAAGTGTTACTGAACACAGCTGATTCCACTTGTGCTTTCTAGACCAGAGAAATCTGGGCATGTCCATGCGGGTGGAGCGTTCCACACTGGACCAGGTGAAGAAACGCTTTGAGGTGAACAAGAAGAAGATGGAGGAGAAGCAGAAGGACTATGACTTTGAGGAGAGGATGAAAGAACTCCGTGAGGAGGTGAGTTTGGGCAACGACTGAGGAAGCAAAGCTCCTCAGAAACGTCTTGGGAGGAAATCAACCCTGGTTCCTATCTTGTTCCACAGAAGCCTTGTTCTTGCTAGCTTGGGCTTCTCATCTGCTGCTATGAGTGGGGTTTGTTTCTTTGTTGTTTGCTTTTTTAAAAAATGTCTGCTGCTGTCCCTGGAAACCCTTTCCCCCTCTTTTTTGTGAGGATAATTTTGGATGCTTTAGTTTTTGTCTGAAAGCAACACAAACCATTTTCTTTTTGTCTTGCATTAGTTGTGTTGGAACTTGTGTGCCCTGATAGCAGGTCTGCACCTTTGATCCTTATTTTCCATGGTTCTTAGGTTTGCTGGAATCCTCCACATGGCACTTGCTTCTGTGTGGTCTCTTCAGGTGTGGAAGAGCTTTGTGAGCAGTGTGCTGTGCTGTGAGATGTGTAAGGAGAAGGTGAAAGACATCAGATTTCCTCTCAAACCTGGGCTTAGGTGTCAGTAAACATGAAAATCAAGTTCATTTGAAAACCTTACAAAATTCTGACAGCTGAGGAGCTTCTGTGGATGCTTCTCCTCCATCAGCTGCCACATAACCTAAGGTTTCAAGTCACTGACCATTTGAGTCTCCCAGCTCAAGCCCTGAGCTTTGCTTCACCACAGAAGAGCCCTTTGGTGTGCTCACAGAGCAGCCCCAGGCTCTGCTCTCAGGCTGGCTTTAGTGCTGCTGAGCCCTGTCTGTTTGGGAGTGGGAGGGAGGTGCCCCAGCAGCACAGAGAGTGCTGTGGGTTGAAAAGCTGCTGCCAAGTGCATGGATGGCAGCAAGGAAATCAGCAGCTCCTGTTGCAGTTTCTCCAGGGCACAGCACAGCAGGCGGTGATGGGGATGGCAAGAGCAGTTGGTAAGTTGGGAGCTGAAGCCATGCTTGGTGTCACCTGGCACAAGCCTGGCTTTGTGCCAGGGCTCATGATCCTCACAGAGCAAAACACTTTGATTAGAGCAGCGCGAACTCTTTGATGCCAACCCCCCCTCCAAAGCTGCTCAGAGCTTCAGCTTCTGTTCCAGTGAGCAGCTGTCACCCTGCCAGGATGAGAGCCAACAGGCATCACAGTCACTGGCACAGAGCGTTGGATGAGGGAACAGCCTCCTGCTTTCAAACCAGCTCCTTCTTGCCTCAGCCTTGATTCCAGGCAAAACTTGTGATGTTTGCTCAGGAGAGAGAGTTTCATAAGGCTTTTTCTTTTTTGGCTACTTCCTGTGCGTGTGGCTCTGTTCTTGGGGTGGGAGGTGGAGTGGTCTGGGTTCTCTGGGGAGCCTCCTCCTCGGAGACTGCAGGTCAGGATTTCTGCTGCCTGTTTGTTTCCTCAGACACAGCTTGGGTGCTGTGGGCAGGACTTGTGTTAGTTGTGCAATGCCCAGTGTCTCAAGAGCTCCCTCAGCTCAGGAGGTACAAATTGTGTTGCTATTGTGTCCCTTGCTGCAGGAGGAGAAGGCCAAAGCCTACAAGAAGGAGAAGCAGAGAGAGAAGAAGAGGCGGGCAGAGGAGGATTTGACGTTTGAAGAGGATGATGAAATGGCAGCTGTGATGGGTTTCTCTGGTTTTGGCTCAACCAAAAAGAATCACTGAGCAGCTCTGGACTCTCCTCTTTCTCTTAAACAGCTTGTTTTTACCCAGGGAACTCTGGATAACTCTTCAAAGACTTGATTGAGGACTTGTATGTAAATCTCTTAGTAGAAGTTGGCTGGAGGAGTTGAAAAGTGATTCCATGCTCTACCTGTGCTGCAGAACAAGCTCCTCCTCTCATTAGCTTCCCATCTCCTTCTGTGTCCTAGATCTGACTGCTCAGCTGCTCTGTGGCCGTGTGTGTGTGCAGGAACTGCTCTGCTGGGTACATTTTTGTGTCTATAAAGTGCAGCCATTCTGCACAGGTGGCCTGGTTCAGGATTAATCTAGTTGTCAACCAAGCCCTAGTTGTCACCTGGGCTGTGTTTGAGGCGCAGGGAGCTATCCAGTTTCTTTTAGGATTGCAACAGAAGGAAATGTGCCACATCAAGTGGTGTGATCAGGTACAACCTGCATCTTCATGGCTTGTGCTGAGCAGAGCTGGTGACTGCATGGAGTCTGGGTTGCTGAAACTTTCCTGTGTGTTTTATCTGCAAGGGAGACTTCCCTGCTTTTCTTTGTGTTTTATCCAGTAATTTTGGTATCTTTAAGGCAGGGGAGAAATTCCTCCCCACAACTGGTCTAGGATAGAGCCAATCAAAGAAAAGTGTGTGCAATTTGCCAGAAATAAATGGATTGTTTTAATGGGTTCTTTGGTGGGAGTTTGATGCCTTATTTATTTTGAGAGCTTCTGCTGCCCACTGAGAAGAGCTGCTGATGTCTCCTGTCAGCACAAAACTGGGGTGGCCTTCTGGGGACCTCGATAGAGACAAAGGCGAGGCGTGTGCCCTCCTCTCCTGGCTCAGCTCCCAGCTGCCCTAGATGGGCAGTTGCCATCATTCTTTTTAAGTAATTCTGGAGATGGGTGTAAGAACTTGGGAGGGGGAAGGGACTTCAGGGCTGGGGACCTGCATTTCCATCATGCAGTCCAAGACAGGCTGGGCTGCATTCCAGATTTTACCAGCCTTAGTATATTAAGGGCCATTTTTTTCCTGTCTACTGGCTGTCAGTGTCATTTCACCTCTGCCCTCCCCTAAATCCACTTCATTTCAGCTTTTATTTACCTCAGTCAAACCTTGTGTGACTCATTTCCGTCTGCAGTTAGGATTTATATTTTGCATGGCTGGGTTTTCATAGCTCTGTCTCACTCTCCTCTCTCTTTTTATGTATATTGATGAAATCCTTGCGCTTGCCCTTCTCCGTGTTCGTATGAAATTTCCAGCCTGGGGAAGGCTGCAGTGTTTAGCCTGCTCTTTCTAATACATCTAGAACAAATCCTGTAATGTTGTGCTGCTGTTTTAATTCCTTAATCTTAGCCTGCTGACAGCTTCATTGCCTCAGGTCTTTCCGCTTCAATTCAGATTATAATCCCCGTTGAAGATGCTATTGAAATGATATATAGCCAGTCAGATACAGCTGTCCTTGGAGGTTTGACCCTTTTAACTTGGCAATCCTTTGACTTCGGCTCTCTGAGCACACGGGCTGGGAGGGCAACTTTCATTCCAGCCACGTTCCCAGTGCTGTTCAGGCTGCAGCACGTGGCTCTGGCTGAATGGGAGAGCGGAGATGCTCGCGCCTTTGTGCCCTCCGGGGTGCAAAAGGGATGCTGCTGTGGTTTCATACACATTAAAAGTTTAGGACGTTTCAGAGAAGATTTAGCAGCAGCCATTTTATCCCAACCACCAGCTCTATGGACACCCAGCCCCTCGCTGCAGCTAGAATTTGGTTGGCACTGCTGGGAAGGGCTGCCCTGCACCCTCCCTCTTTCCCAGCTTGTGACCTTGTGGCCAGTGGCTGCTGCCTTGGTCTCCCCATGGAGCATCCTGCTGTTCTTGTCCATCCTGGCCCATCCAAGGGGTGAGGTGTAAAATGAGCAGCCCCCTAAACACCTTCCCGGGGAGGTGGTCGGGCTTGCACAACCTGCCACCAGGCCCTTCCCATCCCTGCCTGGTGCTCCCAGTCCCTGCGAGACGGGGAGGAAATCCCTCTGCAGTGCAGGGCTTTCATTAAGGAGATTGCTTTTTAGTGTAAAGCCTGTCGTCCCCAAACCCATCCCGAGGCCACCTGCACCCTGGGGGCTGCAGCCCCAGCCCCAGCTCCCCGTGCTGGGGCTGCTCACGCCGGGGGAGTGCAGCTCTTTGTCTCGGCGGCTTGCTGGGAGCAGTGGTGTGTGCCGCAGCAGATACAAGCTCTTGCTGGATTCCCAGCAGCGGGAGCTGCCTCTAGCCAAGGATGAAAAGCTGGTTTCATGGGAGGAAATAATATTTAGAGAAGAGACAGATAACATTCCCTGCACCAGCCACGTTAACTCTTTACTCCCACTGCTGTTTAGTGGGGTGTTAACCCCGAGCTTGTGGCCCCCAGCACTGGAGCTGTTGGTTCTCTGTGACTCTTCGTTAGCATTCAGCATCTCCATGGTGAATTTAAGGTGCTGGATGTGCCTGTGTGAGTCAGGACTTGGGGTTTTAACTGGAGAGAGGGAGGCCCCAGCTCTGCATATCCCCTTCCTCCCCACCAGCAAAGAGGGCCAGGGTGCTCTGCACCTGCTGGTTCTCACTTTGCTCTTGTCAAAAGGGAATGCAACTCTTCCACAAGTTAAAACTGGGATCTGGTGGAATAAAGAAGGACATTTCACATGGTTCCCACATCTAGGCTGGAGTATCCTGCCTGGTCTCACTGTGAAAGTGTTCTGAGGTGCCTGAAGCCAGCTTGGTGCTTGTTCCCAGCACCTGGGCAGAGGTACAAGGCTCTGCTCTGTCCATGAGGCCGTTCCTCATGACCTGTGGCACTGAGGACCTGGGGGAAGGATAAGCGTGTCTTAGCCAGGCTGGGGACCATGCTCAGCCTGAGCCATCCTCCCACGGTTCCATCCCATTAAATATTGATGGCAGTGTTTGGAGATGTGCCCACAGCAGACCCTAGAGAAAACACAAATCTATCTTGCCCTTTCCACTTCCTCTCTCCCAGGTTTCTTTCCTGGCCTCATCCTGGGAGGGAGAGCTGAGGCCTCCTGGAAGGGCTGAGCACCAACATCCAGCTGTTCTTCCCTTTTACCTCCTTCCTGGGCACCCCCAACCCTGCCCTCCTGCTGGCCCACCTTCCCCTCTGCACATCCTGCTTGGGACTGAAGGAGCAGCAGCAGCATTCCCACTATCCCAGTAAAATGACGGATCAGGGACCTGGAATGATTCTGGAGAAGGGGTCCCAGCCCAGCTCTATGTGTTGCTCTCCCTGGGCCAGCTTCATCATTCCCTGCTTCCATGACTTTATTAGCAAAAAGACCCAGCTTTTCAGCACTTTACACCAGTTTTACATCCCAAAAGGTTTAAGATCTTGGCAGGAGCTCCAGTCCTCCCACTGCTCAGGCCACAAGCTACTGCTGCACCAGTTAGGCAGCCATTCCTGCCATTTGCCATTGTTAAAGCTAAACAACATCCATAGGCAATACCCCAGGAAACCCTCACTTCTGCCTTGCCCTGACCCACTACAGCAGTGCCAGGAGGCTGTTCCACCAAATCCCTGCTCTGCCAGGCCTCCTGGGTCTGCCACCTCCATCAGTCGACCTGCTGCTGTGACATGATCCCACACGACCCTGGAGCCAGCATTCCTGCCCTCCCAGTTCTATGGACACCCTGTGTACTGAAAAACACCTGGATCAGTCAACCCTTGGCCCAGCCTGTAACCTGTCCTGCTTTCCTCACAAGGGGATAAAGTGTAGAAGGTAAAAGGTCCAGCCCCTGGTTGGAGCTGGGGTTTCTGCAGAAGGCAGCAGGAATCACAGAGTTCTGAAATGGTTCAAGTTGGAAAGGACCTCAAAGCTCTTCTAGTTCCAGCCCCCTGCAGTGGGCAAGGACACCTTCCACCAACCCAGGTTGCTCCAAGCCCCATCCAACCTGGCCTTGGGCACTTTCAGAGATGGGGCAGCCACAGCTTCTCTGGGCACTGGTTAATAAGAGGATATGAAGCAGGGGTAGGGCAGGGTGGAGACCTGTAGAGAGGAAAATCTCTGGGCTGGGAGGTTTTTGCTTCCTGTCTGGAGCTTGGATGGAAAACTTGGACACCTGTTTTCATACAGGGGACACCCACAGTGAAGTGGTGCTTGACCTGGAGACCCCAGCAAGTTGGGCCACTCTCCACATAATTTTTGGGGCTGAGCCAGATCAGGCCACAGATGGGATCAAAATGGAACAAACGGGGCTCTTGAGTATTCAAACTGGGAGGAAGGAGACAGCCCCAGTGCCTCCCCCATCCCTGTCAGACCTGCTGCCGCAGCCAGGTTGGAGGCTTGCTGAAAGGATGGATGATTTCTGCTGGGCTCAGTGTGGGGCTCCTGAGCACAGGGGAGGTTTTGCTTTGTCGCAAGCAAAGTACAAAACCATCATCAGCCAGAGAACAAACAGCTCCGGGCTGGAGAGGGAGCAGGGAGAGGGAGATGGGGAGGAGCAGGGGGAGCATGGGGACAGGGCGTCCGCAGGAGGTTTTTCGGGGACTTGTGATCTCAGAGCAAATTTCTGCTGTTGGCTGCGCACCAGTGGCACCATTTCACCAACTCATGCGTGCCTCCCCATCGCCAGCTCCGCGGCGCTGAGCGCCCCGGGGGGGTCAGGGCCGCTCTGCGGAGGGCTGCGGGAATATGGTCCCTGCTCGGAGAGCGTGTGATCTGCCAAGCAGCCAGGGAGCCCCGGGGACACTGCCATGCCTTTGTTCCTCCTTCTCTTTCTTTTCCACCTTCAGATTTTTTTTCCCCCTCTGCTTCCAGCTGCGTATGCAGCACTCCCCCCTCCCTTTCCACCCACAGTTCCTGTCTTGATTTTCCTTCCCCTTTACAAATATGTGTTCCTTAGGCTCCTTCTCCTCCCTGCCCGGCTCCCCCCATCAGTGCTGCCTTCCCAAACTTCTTTTTTTCCCCTCTCCCTGTTTTCCCACAGGCCCTCCTCATCCCTTCCCCTTCCTGCTTCTCTCCCCTTCCCTCCAGCCTCTCGGGCTCCTGTTCACTCACTCGTCTCCTCTTCTCTGACAGTTTGGGGGAAATCTGTCTGTGTCAACACACAAATTCCATTATTTATTGGCTGAGCTGAGCGGGGTCCTACACTCGTCTGTAATTGTCTCCAGATCAAAGCAGCTGCTGATGGCAGCTTTGCCTTCTCGCAGCAGAACACCACCCCCAGCTTCCAGCTCCCCATCCTCCCGGGGGAGTCGGGTGCGTGTGTGTCGACACCCTCGATGACTGATCTCCCAGACAGAGAGGAAAGAAGTAGGGCTGGTGGGGGAGAAAAGGGAAACCTGGAGGATCTGCAAAGCTCCCAGGAGAAGATGGGGATGTTGGGGAGTGTCTCAGGGGGACACACAGTCCCTGGCAGGGGCCAGGGGAGAGTGGGAAGATAGAGGTGGTCCCTATCCTGAGAATTGGGACAGAGAAATGAAGTGAAAGGAGAAGCAGAGACGCAGGAAACATCTCCGTATCTGTCCAGGACTGGAAGAATTAGAATTTCTTCTCTAGAGATACAGGATAGCTCCATAAAATCAGATGGCTAAAATCTAGAAAAAAATCTAGAAATAGGGACAATGGAGAAGTTACCTTTTCCTGCTTTTCCCTTCTGAAATCACCAGCCTATCCCAGGGATGTGGGACTTCAACATGGACTGCAGGCACCAAGTTGCTGTTTGGGTGTTGATGCAATAATGTCTGTGGGGAGAGGACAAGGAAACATCCACTCCAACTTGTGCCCCTTGGCCTGCTCATTGGGGTCCCAACTCCAACTTTTCCAGCTGCTATTTTGCAGGGGAGGAGAGAGGAGAGGAGAGGAGAGGAGGGTTTTCAGGATCTAAGCACAGGATCCTGCCAAGGGAAGCTATAAGGGTTATGTTTGGGCTGTGTTAGGGTTGTTCCCTTACTTTGGGAACTGACAAGGTATTCCTTTGTGGCTACAGGACTTTCTTCTCAGGAAAGAGCAGGTCAAGTTTCTTGTAGAAACACCCACACAGAGGGGAGAGCTGCAGTGGTTCCTCTGTTGGAGGAGATGAGGTCAATCAGAACCCCTCTCCCCAGGACCTGTCTTCCCATTTTATCAAGACACACTGAGGAACTTGGGAATTTTTTGTTCCACATGGATCTACAGACACCAAAAGACCTGGACATCATCAACAGTCCTGATAGCTCAATTCTCTTTCACTGCCCAAGATGGGAAGAGAGGCTCAAGCCATGGCTCTACATTCCTAAGACTGCCCTGTTGTCCTCAGCTTCCTCCTTGTGACACCTGCCTGGCTCTATCATCAAAGCTTCTCTGGCTTCTTTTTTGCACAGAATTCAGGCAGTTTCACTTACACTTCTCTCTGTAATGTATTTTTCCAAGCTGTGAATCAGTTTTTTATTCTTCTTTTAAAACTTCAGGCACAGGCACTGTGCGTGATATTCCAAGATCAGTCACACTGCCTGACAGGGAAGAGGTGTCACCTCCTCTCTCCCAAAGACTCTGCTCTTCCCCTGTCCGATCATCTCACTGTTGCCTGCTTTTCTGCTCACTGATCTCCCCTTCCTTCTCAGTCCTTCTCAGCAGAGACAAGACATTCCCAAAGAACATTTTTAGATAGATCCTCTAAGGATGCCCAGGGCAATATGGGTCACAGCTCTCAAGAAAATGGGGACACATCCCTTCTTTTGCTTTGAATCCCAGGTCTTCAAGTTCAACAAGACACCAGCCATTAAAGCAGCTCCCTTTGCAGCCTGGACTTGCAAGAAATTCCCCTCCTCTGGAGCAGGAGGTGAGACATTGGCTGCCTGAGCTGCCAATGAAGTCTGTGTCCTACAGGGAGACAGAACTGCCTCCCCCAGAAACTGAGCAGGACTGGGTCCCATGTCCTGAAAATGCTCAAAAGTAGGTGACAGGTACAGAAGGTCTGCTCAGAGCTCAGCCTGTGTCTCAGCTTGCATCTATCCCAGGCAAAAGGACTGGGGGAGTTGTTCCTATGTGTGACTGACCAAAAGAATCCCGTGTCCTCTACCAGTAATGACCCTTGAGTTGATCACCTCAGCTGCATCTTCTCACCTACAAACCAATCACATGGAACTTCATGAACACATCCTGCCTGGTGCAAAAGGCCTCCCTGCACTGGTGCTGGGGAAGAGGAGGGTGCTGAACAACTCCAGCACCTTGCAGGCCAAAGCCCATGGACAAAGACTTGTGGGAATAGAGTCCCGGCATCCTTCATTGCTCCAGTCACCTCTGGGCATGGTGTCTGTGAAGAGAAATGGCTCCTGACAAACATGGGACCTGCACTCTTGAACCCTGGGCTCTCTGGACAGTGACCTCCCCCACCTCTGCTCAGTGTGGGTTGCTACAGATTGGGACTTTCTGAATCACACAAGGATTTTGTTCCATCGGGACCTCTGGAGGTCCCTGGTACATCTCTGCTCAGAGTTAGACCAGGAGGATCTCCAGAATGGTAATCCCTGCACCAATCTGGTCCCTGTGACAGTGGTTTTTTGCCCTCACAGTGAAGATTTTTTCCATAATATGAATTTCCTTACCCCAGCTCATGCCCCTAGCTTCTCATCCTCTCCCTGTGTGCCTCTGAAAGGAGATGAGCATGTTTCACATTCTTGCATCCCACCACCCAAGGGCAGGCAGAGTGCCCACCAGCCCTGATAAACACTCCAAGACAGCCACCATCCCCTCCAGGGAATGGGTTTTCCTCCTGAGGGAAGGCAGGGAACCAAAGCTTTGGAGAAGAAGGAGCACTGATCAGGGCATCCTACTTCACAGAGTGCTGTGGCCTCAGAGACCAAGCCCCCCAGCACCTGACCCTGAAGAAGCAACCCCGGAGTGACTTCCCCAGCCGCGGGGCCAGGGCTGCTCTCATTCCCACCAGGAGACCCGTCCCTCCCACCACGATTGCCCTCTTGGGCACTACAAACTATAACTGCTCCCGCTTGGAGCGAGAAGGGCACACTGAAGCCACATGCACGGCTGGGCAGACAGGAGCCCTGGGGAGCTGGGGGAAGGGCTGTGTGGTCTGGCAGGGACAGTGTTTCTTGCAGCCCCTTCTGCTGCCCCAGAACGCAGCGGGCAGGAAAATGGAGTGACAGCTATGGCTGCGCAAGGTTTGGTTCCCCCAGGCAGCTGGGTGATGGTCCCCCCCAACCCTGCACTCTGCGTGGCTTTTCCAAGGCAGCTCAACCTGCGGCCTCTCCTGCTACATCCCACCCTGATCTCTCCGGGTGGCCTTGCCAAGGCACATCAGTGCTGACCTGCGGCAACCAGCCACCCGCCCGCCTGCG
>VWZF01000897.1:288239-303937 GCA_013396755.1 Sclerurus mexicanus
CCCCGCCCCCCGCCTGTGCCAAGACATCTCAGAGAGACATCCCCCTTTCTAGCTTCCAGCATCTTCCAAAACAAGCTCCTAGCTGCGTCCTGATTCCTTACCCCAAGAGAACAGGGCTGGCAGCTGAACACTCCCCTGCACCACAAGAGGGGCCTTAAAATCTTCAGGACATGAAGTGGGGTGTTAGTGGGGTGCTGCACTGTCCCCATTCCATCCACCCCATCCTGCTGCTCACCCTGCTCTGCCCTCCCAAGCAAGGCTCTTTTTTGGATCCCCTGTCCCTCTGCAGAACTCCTAGCCTGTGCCATTTCCTTCAGGAAAGGGATCTGCCAAGCAAGCCTGTCCCCCCTCTTAAGCCCCCACCAGCTTTTGACCTTGGTCTTCTGAAATCGTGGAAGCTGGGAGGGGGCAGGAAGAGACCCCAGGGTCTGGGGACATGAGGAAAGGAACAGGATGGGACTATCCTGTGACTTCCCCTTAGGGGGGGGAAAGCAAGGAGGGGACATGACACTGATCCCCCCCTAAGGAAACAGCGATGAAAAGCTGCAGTGGGCGAGGAAGGGGCACCACCGAGCAGAGCTGGAAAAGGGTGGGAAGGACCGGGCAGGGAGCCGGGAGGGTTCGGATCCTGCCGGTGTACCTGGAGGGGCGGGCAGTGATGGTGAATATTTTAATCTAAATCAAACAATAGGACCAGAGCCGCTCCAAGGGTTTTGCGAAATGCACTGGGTAGGAGGCGGAGAAGGAGTGGTGGGAGTGAAATGTCACCCCCGAAAATCTCTGTGTTCAGTTCCACCCCCACCCCGCAATCCCCCTCTGGCCGGAGCAGCCCTCGGGGGGCTCCCCGAGGAGCCCTACCCCCGCCACCCCACCTCGGGGGTCCCAGCCCCGGGAGGGCTGGTCAGTGATGGAGGGCGTGATGGGGGGCAGATCGGGGATTGAGAGAGATGAGAAAGAAACAGATCGGGGCGGGGGGTGACAGGGACGGCGCCAGGGATGGCCCCGGCTCGGGAGATGGTGCCGGGGACAGGTTGGCAGTGACCGGCGCTTCCGATGCAGCCTAGGCTTCACTTACCGGGAGCCGTCCCGATTCCACCCGTGAGCGGCCCGAGCCCACGCGTGCCCCAGCCGCGCCGCTTCTTCCACCTGCCCGCCCCTGCCCGCGCCTCTCCCCGACCGGCGGCCCCACGAGCGCGGCACGTCCCGCGTGGGTCCCGCTGCGCTCTCAGGCACCAAATCCCCTTTCCCCAGCCCGACAAACCCCTCCAGCCCTGCCGCCTCCTGCATCCTCCGGTCTCCCGGTCGCCCCTGGATCCTGCCTCCCACGCGGGTCCCCGTAGGGAGCGGAGTGGGGGGAGCGGTTGGGGCCGGCGATTCCCTTCCCACCGGGGACCGGGAGGCAGAGACAAAGGCGGTGAAATATCAGTGCCCGGCTAAAGCCGCTCCGAGCCCCGCCGAGCCCTTAACTAGATCGTTAGGGGATTATCCGCACCCTGATCAGAGGCGAGGCGGGGGCAGCGGCCGCCCCGTCCCGTTACCGAGCGCCCCCGGGGACGGCGCCGGTGGGAGGCGACGCGCGGAGCTGCCCGGGCGCGGCGGCGGCTGGAGACGGGTCTGCAGGGAGGACGGATCGGCCAACGGAGGGACCGTGAGCGGTACCGGGGCTGGGAGGGGAAAGGGGGAGTAGGGGGCACCGTCTGTCGCACTCCGGTGGCCGGCGGGGGACCCGCGGCTCGCTCCGCTCCCGCCTCCTCCTCGCCTTTCGCGGGGGGCGGAAAGTTTGTGCCCGCGGTGGGGGCAACCGCTGGGGGTCTCGGGGGGCAGGTCCTGTGGTCTCCGGTAGGATCGTGCCCCGAGAGCCCGAGGAGGCTGACACTGGAGTGGCCGGAGCGGGAGCGGGATTAGGAGCGCGGGGCTGTGGGCAAGCGGGGTGTCGGGGGTGGGAGCAGGCAGGGAAGGGGGGGTTCTCTGTGCCTCCGCGCTGATGGGCTCAGCTTTATCCAGGGCTGTAATCCCCCCTGCTCCGGTAATTAAAAACTCCGCATTACAAGGAAAACGGTGTGCAGGGAAATGTAATCAAGTCTGGAGGGGCTTAACCATCTGGTAAAGGTTAGGACCGGCACGGCGGGGGACGCGGGCTGGGGATTTGGCAGCCGCCGCGATCCGGGCTCCTCTTAATCTACCGCGGGGACGAGCGCAGCATCTGTGGGGTAAAACCTGTGCCCCGGGCAGCGATCGGTCTCGCTGGAGCTCCCACCGCCTTTAACGGGATCTCCCCGGAGCTGGTTCCCTCCCCAGGTGCGTCCGGCTCTGGTAAACAGATTCTGCTGTGACACCGGGACCCGGATTACAGCCCCTCTCCTGGGCCAGCGGGGAACGGGTTAAGCGGCCGCTGGTGGCCGCGGCTCGGCCCCCAACTCCGGGCAGGGTCCTCCCCTGCCGCCCCCGGGAGCCCGAAACTCTTTGGAAGTGCAAGGGGCGAAGGAAGGCGAGGGCGGAGGCGGCAGCGCGGGTGCGACTCCGCGTCCCCGGGAAAGCTACGGGGCCATGGGGGCCGGGGTGGGCTCCAGGAGGGGACAGCTCTTCCTCCGCTCCCTCCTCTTCCTCCTGCTGGCCGGGCCCCCGGCGCGGCGCCCGGCGGGTGGGCAGCTGCGCTACGCCGTGCCAGAGGAGCTGGAGCACGGAGCATTCGTGGCCAACCTGGGCGAGGACCTGGGGCTGGACGTGTCCACCCTGTCAGCGCGGCGGTTCCGCATCGTGTCACGGGCCGGGGCCAGGCAGCACCTGGAGGTGAACCTGGAGAACGGGATCCTCTTCGTGAACGAGCGGATTGACCGGGAGGAGGTGTGCGAGGCCGGGGGGACCTGCCTGCTCCACCTGCAGCTCCTCGTCGAGAGCCCGCTGGAGCTCTACCGCGTTGAGGTGGAGGTGCTGGACATCAACGACCACGCTCCCACCTTCCCCTGGCAAGAGTATGTGCTGGAGGTGGCCGAGTCTGCCGTGCTCGGTGCCCGCTTCCCACTGGAGAGTGCCCAGGACCCTGATGTGGGTACCAACTCGGTGCACACCTACCGCCTCAGCCCCAATGGTTTCTTCTCCCTCGAGGTGCAGACGCGCAGCGACGCCAGCAAGTTTGCGGAGCTGGTGCTGGAGCGCGCCCTTGACCGCGAGCAGCAGCGCGTCCACCGGGTGCTGCTCACGGCTCTCGACGGCGGCGTCCCCGAGCGCTCCGGCACAGCGCACATCCTCGTCACGGTGCTGGACGCCAACGACAACGTGCCTGCCTTTGACCAGGCTTCCTATGGCGTGAGCCTTCCTGAGGATGCCCCACCTGGCACTCTGGTCATCCAGCTCAATGCCACAGACCTGGATGAGGGCCCCAATGGGGAGATTGAGTACTCCTTCAGTGGTCACGCCCCGCCACGCGTCCGGGAGCTCTTCCACATAGAGCCCCGGAGTGGGCAGGTGCTGCTTAAAGGCCGCCTGGACTATGAGCGGGCCAGTCTCCACGAGCTCTATGTGCAAGCCAAGGACCGTGGACCCTCAGCTGTGGCCGTGCACTGCCGCGTCCTTGTGCACCTCCTTGATGTCAATGACAATGCACCAGAGGTGACCCTCACCTCAGTGTCCACACCTGTGCTGGAGGATGCCCCCCCAGGCACTGTCATTGCTGTCATCAGCGTTCTGGACCGGGATTCTGGGGACAACGGGCGTGTGAGTTGTGAGGTTGGCCTCAATGTACCCTTTGAGCTCCGCTCCTCCTTCCACAACTACTACACGCTGGTCACCACGCAGGCACTGGACCGGGAGGTTGTGCCTGAGTACAACGTGAGCATCACAGCGCGGGACATGGGCTCGCCTGCCCTGCTGACCCGCAGCACCCTCACTGTCCCTGTGTCCGACGTGAATGACAACGCCCCACGCTTTCTCCAGCCCTCCTACAGCGTCTACGTGATGGAGAACAATGCGCCAGGTGCCTCCATCTGCTCTGTCAGCGCACTGGACCCCGACTGCCAACAAAATGCCTACCTGTCCTACTCCATTGCCGATGGGCACATCCATGGCATGCCTGTGGGCACCTACGTGTCTATCAACTCGGACAGCGGGCACATGTATGCCCTGCGCTCCCTCGACTATGAGCAGATCCGCAGCTTCCAGATCCAGGTGCAAGCGCAGGACGCAGGTTTCCCCCCACTCAGTGCCAATGTCACTGTCCACATCTTCGTGTTGGATCAGAACGACAACGCTCCAGTCATCGTTTCCCCCCTGCCACACAACGGCTCTGTGGCCACTGAGCTGGTGCCGCGATCAGCCAGGCCTGGCTACCTGGTGGGCACGGTGTCGGCGGTGGATGCGGATGCGGGGCTGAACTCTCGCCTCTCCTATCAGCTCCTCCAGGCCACTGACTTCACCCTCTTCAGCGTGGCACCAGACACGGGTGAGCTGCGCACTCTCCGCTCCTTCCTGGAGCAGGATGCAACTCGGCAGCGACTGGTGGTGCAGGTGCGGGATGGGGGTCAGCCAGCCCTCTCTGCCACCGTGTCCCTCCTGCTTTCTGTGGTGGAGACCATGCCTCAGACTCTTTCTGACTTCAGCGAGTTCAGCCTCCCCCCAGAAGTCTCCTCATCCTCTCCGCTCACCCTCTACCTCCTTGTCTCCTTGGGATCCATCTCCTTCACCTTCCTTCTCGCCATCCTCATCCTCACAGCCATTCGCTGCCGTGGCGAGCGGCATTCCCGACAAGGTGACAGCTGCTCCCCGCCCCGCTGCCACTGCTGCCCTGGGTCCAGACCCGCCTCTGATGGCCTGAAGACTTCCAACCTGACGGTACAGCCCCCCGCGGGGACCACGGCTGCCACCTGCCTTGACGTGCCTGCAGGCGGCCCCCCCGGCTACTGCTACAAGGTCTGCCTTGGTCCTGAGTCTGCTCAGAGCGACTTCATGTTCCTCAAACCCTGCAGCCCCCCACGGAACAACGAGAAGGATCCCGGGAAGCGGTCGCGGCCAGACCAGCACCTCCAGGTCTCCAAGGAGGTAACACCATGCCCAGCAGTGCTTACCGGTGCTCCGCGGGTCCCCCCAGCCCCCTCCCTCAGCCTCTGCCACGGGAGAAACCAGGCACGGCTTCTCTCAGAGAATAACCGGAGCCTTTGATCAGTGCGGGAATTAGGAGCCGTCAGGCAGCGGGAACTCCACCGAGCTTCCCGATGGGTCTAATTACCGAGGGAGCGTCAGGCTCGGCTGAGGCGAGAGGAAATCCCTTCCCACCGCCTTTTGTACCCATTAGAAGCAACAGAGATGCTCTGGTGCCCTGGGGGAGGTGGGAAGGTGGGGGTGGCTTCTCCTTCGTGTGGGTGAGCAATTCACAACGGGACAGCCTGAGCGTCAGCGCTGCTCTGCTACCACCCCGCTGCTGCATCCGGGGCTGGTCCCTGTCCCGCCGGCACCGCTCCCGTCCCAGGCCCGGCCGCTGTTCCCGGCTGTGCCAGCGGGCAGGGAGTGGTCTCTTAGGGGCGGGATTTTGATGTCAGCATTTGTTAGGTATTGAAATGAGGAATGACTAATTTTCCCGATGAAAGACTCTTTCTGAAACACGATTACAAGGATGGAGAGTGATGAGGCGTCTAATCCACTTACGTTCGAGTTTTAATAAACCGGTCCTTCCGAGGAGAGCCCAAGACTCTCTGCCAAGAGTTTCTCTCTACATGTCTCTTTGCATTCCTGGACTGTCTTCCCTTAATGGGATTTTCCCCAAGTTTTTGCAACCCTCCTGGGACATCAGGCATGCAGCCAATTTCTGCACCTTTCACCATTTGATGCCTCAGACATGGGCTAAGTCACCATGGCACCTTCAAAAAAGGCTTTTGAAAATTAGCAGGAATAGGAAAACCCCCTGTCTATCCCCAAAAGGACAAACTTAAAACTCACAGAATCAGAGAGCAAAGCCCCAGACAACCCCAATGTCTCAGGAGGGTGAAGAAGGTTCAGAAGGGAAAAGGCTGGTTCAACGCTGCCTCAGTTTCCCAAAAATTGAATGTATTCCTTGGTTCTCCACAAAGGGCATGGGGAAAGAGGAGATGAGGTCCTGCATCCCTGGCTGCTGAAGCCTTCAGCTGGTAGGGCTGGGCTGGGCTGACTGATGGAGGGTCCCAATAACCAGCCTTGCCCTTCCCTGTGTTTTCCAGGTCAAGCAGCCCAACACAGACTGGATGCCTCCGAGTACACAGCGACCTACCTTGAAAAGGTACCAAATCCATCCCTGCAGGAACAGAGGGAGCAGATGGAAGGGGTATGTGAGGGATGGGGAGGTTATCTCCAACACAGCTTTGAACCAGTCTCTTCTCTTTAGCTCCCAGAGCCTGGAGGACATGGGGGAAATCCGCAGAGCCCTCCAGAAGGAGCATGAGAGGCTTTGTACACTGGTGACCCCTGTCTCTGGTTAGTATTGGGACACTGGGGCTGGGAGGATCAGACCCTCTGGTAGCTTGTGGGAGGTGCAGTGAGGGGGGGTCACATCCCTGTTCTTAGCAGTGGTAGAGTTTTGTGGGATGAAAGGGGTGTCCAGGCTCTAGAAGGGATGTTATTGACACAGGACTTGCATTCTGGGATGTGAATGTGACTGTCCCATTGAGGTGTGGATGTGACCTTCCTGAGCCAGTCTTACACTCATCTTTCCTCCAGAGTTTCAGAAGGCTTCTGCAGGCCCCAACAGCATCTGGACCCCCCAGTACAGCCCCTTGTACCCAGGGCACATCCCAGCCCTGGATTATCAGCACAACGTCTACATCCCTGGCACCCCAACTCTGCTTTCCAGCAAGGATGGGCCCCTCTTCCCAGGTCGGGAGAACAAGAACAGCTTCTCCACCTTTGGCAAGAGGAAGAAGATGACAACTTATTGTGACATGCATGACAGTGTGGTTATCAACAATGACCTAAAATAGCGTGGATGGCTCTCTCCTGGGAATCTGTTACATTATTTCAGCTGCCAAGTCCACTTGCAGCACATAATCCCATGTATGGACCACTCAGGATTCTGCAGGGCTGCTGGGAAAGTGGCTCACCAGAGCATGGGGAAAGGATGTAAGGAGCAAGAGACTGAAAACTGTAGGGATTGGGGGGGTGGGGGGCAGCAGGGGGCACTTCTCCCGTCTCATCCTGCAGAGCTGTGTTGGCAGCAGGTGCTTTTTGGGGTCCATATAACCAGATTTAAGCAAATCTGCCTCGAGTTTACCCATTCCCATGTCCTCTTAGGGACTGTCCATCTCTGTAAACACTGTCACTTTGTCTTGTCTGGCTGTGTGAATGTACTGAGCTGCATGCCTCTATTTCTGTCCCAGCAGGCATGGGAAATGTATGCAGGCCAAGCCTGGTTCTGCCAAGCCTGACCCTCCACACCGGGGTGGTGACCATTGCTCTGTCCCTGTGATCCACTGGGATGTGTTGCATGTCCAGAGCAGCCATTGGTGTCTCTCTTCTCTGGGAAGTGAGTGCAAAACCCAGACTTTAGGGGTGCTTCCCTTCAAGCCTGGCCCAACACTTGCAGGGCTGGAGACTCAAAGCTGAGGACACAAGCAGGGTCCAGGACAGAGCCAGCCCTTGTCCCGGGGACAGTATGGGCACACAGGGATTGGGGCCAGAAGAGATGTTAGCTTAAGCAGGTGAAAGAGGCACAAGGTGAGGCCCCGCTGAGCAAGTCTCTAGCCCAAGGCAACATCACCTGAATGAAAAACAGTTTCCAGCCATTGGAGTGGCCGCAGCAGGTGACCGTTCTCCTCCCTCCTCCCTGTGCCCTCACTTGGATCTCTGTTTTCCCCAAGTTCTGAATGCCTGGAGGAAGCCCTGCACTGGGGACCCTTCCTGCATAGGACAGACCTCTCCCACTGTGCCCTGCTTCTCTTTGAGGACTTTTAGCTGGCTGTCAGGAGCCCTCAAGGGCAGGACTCCAGCCCCAGAACAGTCTCTTCCCTGCCTTGTACACCCTGCACCTGTCCACCCAGTCTGTCTGTCACCATTGCCAATCGCTTCGGTCACGGGACAGTTCATTTCCAATCCATCTGTGCAGAACGTGACAGCTCTTTCTAAACTGAGTTTGTTTCATGATGTCTGATTTGTACCAATAAATTGTATTTTAATAGCTCACCCTGGCTCCTGGCTGTCCCTGAACTGCACGAGACAGCAAGGATGGCTGCGCAGCTCCTGGAGCAGCGCTCCTGGGACCAGGAGGTGCATGTGTCCCTCTGGCCTCCTGATTCTGGAGCAGCATTGTATTCATTTATGCCAAGAGCTCATTTTATTCACTTTCCCTGGATTCTGGGAGGCTCAAGGTCCCCTTCTCTCCTCCCCTGGACTCAGGAGCACTTTGGAGTCATGGCCAGAAGAAGGTGGAAGTGTCACACAGCTCCTTTGCTCCATCTCCAGCTTGGGCATACAGGGCTTTGAGCTGCTGGGGAGTGGGACTGGGTCTGGCATGATTGTCTCGTTGCTGCTATTCTGCTTTCTCTCGTTCATTTAGGCTTTCCCCTGGATGCTCACCCCACACCAGCTTGCCTCACGAGCCAGAGATTACGTGGATGTGTGCCAGGCATAGGGACTGGCTCCCTGGGGATAGGCAGGTCTGTATCTGCTGGTGGGATAACTCTGGGCTTGATGTGGGAAGCAGTTCACCTTTGGATGAAGTCCTGAGGTGGACACATCGTGGCTGTCCTTCCCTTACCCCCTACTGGCTCGGTGACTGGCTTGGGGAGGCTGCAATGTGGCTTTTGGGATTAACCCAGAAAAGTCCTTGCCTACAAGTGGCCAACATGCTGTTCAGTGGAAGTGGGGGACAGGAGCACTCAAAGAGGCCCTGTGGGAGTCAGGAACCCGGGAGGACAGTGCTTTGGACATGAAAGGGACCTGACTGCTTCTGGTGACTTCAGACCCAGCTCACATCTGCCTGACTGTGGGTAGATGAAATATTCCCTGTCCCAATTAGATGGTAGGATGAAAGATTTTATGCTGCCAAGTGCATTCTTCAAGGGTCTCTAGAGAGTGTTAAGGGTAAAAAAGAACCCCAAACAGCCACTGCCTGAGACCTCTGTACAGCATTAGCCTGTTCCACTGCTTCAAAAGAACAAGGGAATTATGTAAAGTGATACAATAAGATTAATAACAGCCTCAAGAAGTAATAAAAGCATCAAATGGACCTCCCTGCGGGGCAGAGAGCATCTCCCCCTCCCCTCGGATTAGCTCTGGCAGCATGTTCCCTGCATTTTTAGGTGGTGCTGGTCAGGCACTGGGAGAGGACTGCAGCCCTTCTGCAGAGAGCCCATGGGGGCTCAGCCACAGCCCCTCTGCAGCAGGGCCAAGCCATTTACTGTGTTCCAGCTCCCAGACCAAAAGCCCCCAGTAGACCCAGTGCTTCACGGCATCCAGGATCCAAACGAACACCAGGAGACAGTGCTTTGTGTCAGTTTACCATGTGTGGCTTCCCAAAGGGACATTGAGCTCAGAATCGACCCTCAAAACCACAGGCATTTGAAAGTGACACTCTGCAAGATGTCTTTGGAAAATCGTGGGGTTGAGGAACCAAGGGGACAGGTTTTGCCACCTTCCCATGAGTATGTCACTCTGCAGTGTCTTTTCTTGGCATTTTTTAACCACTATTACCATTACTCCTGACCATCCTCAGCCCACGGGTTGAGATAGATGCACACACAGACACATATCTGTGCCTTCTTGTTGAACCTCAGGTTTACATGTTCAGGTCAGGCCTCTTCCAAAAGGGAGTTGAACAACACAGTGCCCAGACAAGGCTCCAACACCTCACATTCCCTGTGGATCCCCTCTTGCTTTGTTGAAAGGAAACCTGCACTGACAAGAGCTCAGTTTCAATCTTTCATTTCAATCACCGTATTGACAAAAAGGACAATAAAAAGGGACTTGCTTCAGGGGAGAGAGCACTTGCATAAATCTAATTCAACCACACTACTATCCCTCTTCAAAGGGCATGTCTGGTCAGAATCGTCCATCTAATAGATGAGATCTCCTTTGAAGATCTCCCACATGGAGAGGGTCTCATTAAAAATGCAAGGTCTTTGCCCTACAACTAGTTATTTTTACAACTCTCAGTGTGCTTACACTCCTGCACAGCTGATGAGCATTAGCGGGTTTCTGTAGCCTGGTAATGCACTGGGCATGAGAGCTGCTTTGGAGATCTGCACAGCAGAATGCTCACTATACACCCCTCTCATACATTGCAGCTCTCTTGGAGATCCAGAGGCAAATTTGGCTTTCAGAGACCTGCCAGCCAGCTTGAGATTTGCTTCTAGGACAGTGGGAAAGCTGCCATGTGGTGCAGTTGGCTGCAAAATGCTTCAGGCCATGCGAGGCAGGCACACAGAGCTTCTGGGCACCAGCACAAACAGGGGGTTTGTGCTCTAGCTGAATAGATTGTTTGGATGGAAACATTACTTATACCTCTGTAATGGCTTGAAAACGTATCCCAGAGAGACAAAATGAATCCAAAGGTAGAGAGAAAAGAGGCCAGAGGGAAATACCCAGAGGGGCTGATGCTCAGCTCTACTCCTGTCTGCCATGCACAGTCAAGGAGCAGCCAGCAAATCCCCCAGGAAACCTTAGCAGGGACACAGCACTCTGTATGCAGTTGGGTCGGGCTGGGAAAAGCCAGGGATACAGGTGGTCTCAGCTTCCAGAGGGCTTGGTATTGGCAGGACAAATCTAAAATCCATGGGGACCAGTGGGAATCTGTGCATGGACTGTGGAGGGTTTTGGATCTAGCCCAGTCTGTGGCGCTCAGTGGTTAATTAGAGCCTCAAAAGATGCCTGGAATTCCTCTCCTCTCCTCTCCTCTNCACTTTAATTTAGCCAAGACTGGATCAAGGTCTATTCTGATTTCTTTTCAAATTGCCTCTGTGTCTTAAATATCTCCCTGGACTCACCACAGAGAGCATCCTGCTGTGTCTGGCTGGATCCCTTCCCCCTGTTTCCTTTTTTATCTCAGATGTTTTGTAGAAATAAATACCCTTTAGATTCTCTCATAATAACTTAGCCTTTGCCACACTGAAAAACATCTGCGTGATTGTCACGTGCTGATTTGCTCTGCTCCTTTGCACCTTTTTCACTGCTCTGAAAACATCAGTTGCCAGCTCCTCCACAGAGATCAGATGGAGGAACAGGCCATGGCTGAGGGAAGCTTTTGCTTCCCAGTTCGCTTATAATGTGTTTTCACTCTAAGTGGTGGAAATGTCACTGGCTCTGTTTGCAGCATTCACTCAAGTGGAATTAATGCTTCTTGTTAGTGATAATATGACTTAATCAGCTTAATTACTGTGAGACATAAGTAGACACCTTTGTGTATTGAATAACTCATGACACACTGGACCAAAAAGCACGAATGAAGGCTTTGAAAATAAATTAAATATGACCCCTAGTGCAGTCTGCACTTTGACTAATGATTCGTCTCCCGTGAAATTCAATGACATACAAAACTTACATTTGAATAAATGATACATTTTTGCATGTTTTAAACAATAGCAGCGATTTTTATTTCAGCATTCAGAATTCAGAGTGTTTCTCCAGCTCCGGGAAGGAGGGCAAACAAGTTCATGTTAAACGGATTGAAAAATGAAACATTTGTGCAGTCAACTATCAGAAACACATCCAGAGGATCTGCAGGCGTTTCTGATGAGATATTTGTTTTAATTCATTGCTAGGAATATCTGCAACAACAGGTGAAAAAAAAATGCATCAGAAGAAATGAAGAAAGAGCAAAGATTCCCAGAAGGGTCACTAAAGTCTTCACACCAAATCCGTCCATTTCAATAATGTCTACAACATAAAATATTATTAAATAGCCTCAGAAATGTCTTATCATACATTTTGCCTGTATAGAAAATAAATCATACAAAGGAAAAAGAGGCAGAAAAAGCAACCATCAGTCAAGAAAATTATGAGCATTAGTGGAGTTTCTGCTAGGCCAGGATGCAGAGACTCTGTGATAACAGACTGCACAGGAAATTGAGAAATTGGGGTTAAATTGTTATGTGAACCCAGAGAAAAAATGAGCTGTCTGAATTGGTCCTGTTCTATTGCAATGAGTCATCCAATTTCTGTATCCAAATCTTCCTCTGAAAAGCACTGGAGTTCAGCATGGCACAGACAATAACTCAGATCTCTAAACAGGGATTTTTTCAGCCCAAGACTGTCTGAAATTCAGAGGTTAGTTTAGACTGTAGCATCACAGGGGAGCCTGACTGGTTTGATGAGGCTCCTCTTAAGTCCATGTCCATATTTCTTGGTGTTTTAACTAACAGGAAGGTTTTTTCATACTGCCAAGAGTGAAGGTTGAGGCTCTAGGATTAATTTATCACTGCACTTGCTCTGCAGTTGTTCAGTCTCTACTGACTAAATCTCCAAAGCTCCCCAGAGTACATATGGAACATATCCACAGGGGGATCTAAATGTAAGGAGTTTAAAATGGGGTTCAATCCCACCTGTAGGATCCATCTTGTCCTCACTCCCCTTCTTGATCTTCCCCTAATATCATTTAGTGGAGACAAAGCCCTTCATGCCCAGCACTTGTCTGACAGTGGCATTTTGTCAAAGACCAGTGGAACAGATTTGCCATTTGCTTGGAGTCTCCCCTAGAAGACCAAACTGTAGGAATGTAATCCTAAGACCTGTTCCTAAAACTAAAGTTTATTTTTTTTCTCTTTCCAGGAAATACAATATTATATTCCATTTGCTTACCTAAACCACCCCTTCTTAATCTCCCCCTGCAAAACAGTCTGACAGCTGCCCCAGCATGTAAGGAGATCATCAGAAGGATGATCATCTGGGCCTGAATCTTTTTCCCATGTTCCCCAAGAGTCCTCTTGGCTGGTTGTGCCACATCACACGAGCCATTTAACTCCCTCAGTGCCTGTCAGATGTCACACACTGATGGTCACGTTCCTCTGGTATCAGAGCAGACTCCAGCACTCCCCTCCTGTCACTGCAGGGTCCACCCTCTGGCCCTTTTTTCTGCCGCTCTTTGGGCCCAAGTTTTATATCTGCTGTAGCTTCCTAGTGAAGTTGGATCAAATCCGACCCTGCTCTGAGCAGAAAGCTGACCCAATGACTTCCAGGCATCCCTCTCACTCCCGGTCATCCCGTGAACCCATGAAGATCCATGAAGATTTGGCTGCAAACTGCCAAATCCCTGGTGAAATGGTGCCCCCTCCACGTTACCCACGTGATGCACAGCACCACAAGCACCCTACAGGGACAGAGCCATCCTAGCTGATGTGCTTGTGATACTGAGCCATCCTGTGTCCAGCGTTGTGGTGTCCAAAAACCAGGGTGGATCCATGGGGAATATCACGACTGACCAGCAGGACACTCCAAATCTTGCAAGGGGGGAACTAGAAAAGAGGAACTAGAAGATCATTCCTGCTCCTCCTTCCTCAGAAACCAGCTGGAACAAGTTACGGATTTTGTTTTAATGTTACAGCTTCTTTAAAAATATATATACAAAAGAATATTAAAAACTTGAATGTGAGCTGCAGGGACAGATCACAGCACAGAGCCTGGGAATACAGAGGGGACCCTTGTGTCATCTTGGGGACCTTCCTATCGGTCTACTGAAGGAATTAGGAAGGAAGAGCACTCTGGGAGCCACTTCTGAAAAGCTTGATTCTGTTGGCATGGAGAATTTTTTTCATGAGGGCCTCTACACACAAATAGGAAACGGAGACGGAGTGGGAAATGAGACCAGCACAAAAAATCATGGAAGTTTTTGCTGCCTGCAAGTGGAATTCAATTGAAAAAGTGGGGAGGGAGTAGAAAAGAAATTGAAGCAGCCTCCTCTCTGCACAGATTGCATTGCTGGGAAAGCTCGGAGTGTTGCAAGGCGTAATAGTTTTCTGCTCAGAGGTTCCTTCCCGGGGGACTTTCGCTGGGATAGTTTCATACATTCATCCCTGACTCCTGGCATCTGCATAACACGCTCACAGAGAGAGTTATTAGTTTAATTTTCTTGTGAATTACAATGGAGGCAGAGAGAATTAGAAAAGACTTTTTTTTTTTTATTATCATTACTTTTTGTTTTCCAGTTGAGAGATTGTAAATGAGGCTATTCATCCTGCTAACATCAGTAGGGACCCAAACCCAAGCCTTTCTGGGGTAATTGGTTTCTGATGAGCAATCACTTGTGAAACCAATAGCAAAGACAAGAAGTGAAATATAAATTCTCTCTTCACATGCCGAGCTTTTCATTAGGATTGTGTGTCTGGTTTCTTTCTGGGATTCAGTGGGAAAGCAAAGAAGTGGTAAACAAGGCAGTGGACTGAGCCTGACGAAAAGTTTGTATTAGCAAAAAATCCGGAAAACAGAGTTTTCTGATGTTGTTTGGAACAAATAAAGCAGCTGTAGAATCCCTCAAGCTGCAGGTTTCTAGTGAGCCCTTTGGACCAAGACCCTGGACATGTGAGACAAGTCTGAGTGTGCTTCTGCCCCGAAGAGCCCAAGATGTGGAGGAAAGAAAAATCAAATCTAGAAACAGGGACATGTGTCAATGCTGCAAGATTAACCACTGTAGCTGGTGGAAATTCACAGTCCCTGGCACTCTGCAGACTGCAAAATACAGCGGACTGTGATATCTAGATTTGTTACAAGGGCTGAGACTGTGAGTCAGGCTTCAGTTATTTATTTTTTCCCCCAGTTACAAGTGAGGAGTCTGCTAATCTGCACTGGCTTTTGTTTCCCTGATGAACCTCAGGGTACTTAAGGCTTGATTTATTTATTTATTTTGGTGGGAAATTAAGCATCAGTCTGGATGCAGCTCTCAGTGCTTTCAAGGCTGGGGTTGTGGCGCTGTCATTCATTGGCTTAACTGGATTGCTTGCTGCTTTATGGTGGCTTTTTTCCAGTAAAATCTTTTGGCACACATACAGCTGGTTGTTGCCTTAAAGATGAGCAGAGAGCAAAAGGCTTGACAAAGACAGGGAACATTTTTAAGCTCATGCACACAGAAAGACCTCTGAAACAAGAATGATGCGGTCACATCTCCAACAAAACAAACCAAGCAAAGCTGTTGAAATAAATCCACTTTTTTCAGCTTCCAAATTCTGAAAGCTGACCCTAAGGAAATGAACACGAGGAGTAAAATCACTGATTGGATTCAGTGCTGGACAGCCGGCTCTGAGCAGAGGGAGGGGACACAACGTGACACATCAGATGTTGTCCAGAGATCTCTTCCAAACACTGCTCTGGGATTCTGGGATCACAGCTTTTTGCTTTCCTTAACCCAAAAGAGACAGACATGTTGCTGTGGCCACAGCAAGACATGAGGCAATTTGGACACTTCCACATTTGCATCACATTTGCATACAACATACAGCCCAGGGCAATATTCTGCTTAGCTACCAAGCAAACCTTTCTTTTTTTCTCTCATTTGGAGCCAAATTTCCCAGGAATCTCCCAGAGCCTGAATGAGCACTGCACCAGCCATGCCTCCTATTGGTTGCACACCAGCCAGACTCTGTGAATTGCCCCGAATTTTTGGTGTCCTGTCTCAAATACTGGACAACCTTGTAATTTTGGCAGTGCTTGAGCAGAAATAAGTGTCTTCATGACAATGCCAGGATCATTCACCCATGTTTAAATGCTCCAAATTTGGGTAATATAAGGAGGAGAGGAAAGGAGAGGAGAGGAGAGGA
>VWZF01000897.1:304973-315124 GCA_013396755.1 Sclerurus mexicanus
GGGGGGAGAGATTTGTCTAATTTAACAGCCTGAAAGAGTTTCTCCCATGAGATAATATCTGTTGTTATTGTCACAGAAAGAAGGAAGAAAGATGGACAGAACATTGAGAAATGGGTAAAAAAGCCATTATCTGAGTAGGAAATCCGTACCAGTGTTGGAACTTCCATGCAATCCCTTTCTGGTGGACATTTCAGGGAGTCTGAGGTATTAGAGGAACCTGTGGACAGGAAATAAAATTACTGTGAATGGAGTGTGTAAGGTATTATATGGATTCTGCCTGAAACTACAAAGAGCTCAGTCTCTGATAGCCCACAACCCCCCTTCTCATCATGTTCTCTGGCCATCCTAACACAACCTCTCCCACTTTTACACCCTGATTTCCCTTTCCATGGCATCATTTCATGTAGCTCTTCTTTATTGCTGTAGAGCAAGGAATTATTTTTCCTGCAACTGCATAATTCTCTCACTTTATTTACAGAGGCTGAAATGAAGAAAACTCCCCCCCTGCACTAAATCTGTTTGGCATGGGGAGTGTGCTGAAAGCAAGGGAGTGGAATTATATTGCAAATGTCAGGGGCTATGAAAAATGTAACAGACTTTAATATTCTTCTGCTGTTATTGCTGAGAGCGTCTCTCACCTGCATTCACAGAAAGTGAAGTGCCTTTTACCACTGAGCAGAAATGATTGCCTATTTTTATTTTAAAGCTACACTGTGGCGTGCATCCTAATAATAAATGCACTTTCCCTCCAAACTCTCACTTTAACAATTAACCTTCAGCTTCAAGACTAAATTAAAACTTCCATCCTCTAGGGTTAACTCCTATGTCACGCTCTGCTAAACTCCAGCCCCAAATGCTCTGCTACCTATACCTTAAAAGTGATTCCTACATTCCTAATTACAGCCACAGCCCCTACCTTCTGTGGTACCTGATGGTAACTAGTGCTGAGCCAGGCACTTGGATGCTGCTTGGAAGATGTAAAACATTAACCATGCCTCTCTCTATAGCTCATTTTCCCGTGGGGTTGTGTTTCAAGGTAAGTGGTTTGCATAAGATCCCTCGGAGACCTGCATTTAGTTTATTCAGTAGGATAAACAACCTGCTGCTTTTGTGCTTCTCCCTACAGAGCAAAGAAAAGCCCATTTTATACATTAAAATTGAACGTAGTGTTGCTGAAAGGTCGGTGATGGCTTTTTCTGGAGCTCAGAGCATTTTATCTTGTTCCGGGAGGGGTCTCGCAGGGCATAAGCATTTTCTCCTCACACATCCCCCTCCTTAAAATACAAATACTCCTTTCTTAAGAAACTGTGCTCGGGAGGGAGAACAAGTTCCTGGCCCTCAGCTCTGCCTGTCTTGCTGTTCATACTTTCCAAGGCTGGGGTAGTTCATGTCGAGGTTTTTTGGTTTTTATTCATGAAGTTGTTTTAATTTCACCTGGATACAGCAATCCCCAGAGTTCGGAAAGCAGCTCCGGGAGGGGGAACCTGGCTTTTCGCAGCCCAGTTAGCATAACCCTTGGAAGCAAAGGGCATAAGTCCTTGATGTTTTACTGGGAATCACGACACGTTGCTTCCTACCGGATACAGCGAGCCGGGCTGCTAACGGGAGCCTCGGCAGCAGCACCGGAGGGCCCCGACGGCTCGTCCGTGCTGTGCCCGGGGGAGGTGGGGCGGCCCCGACAGCACTGAGAGCTGGTTCGCCCCGGGACACGGGGCTGGGAGGGCCGAACTAAGGCTGGCATAAGACCATGTTCAGCTGCCGAACTGAATACGCTGAACTGGGGCAGGGGAACACGCTGGAATTTCATCCTTTCCCCCTCTTATCCATTCGGTGCTGGTAAGGCACAAAGAGGAACAGTGGAAGATAAATGAGCAGCTCCCCCACGCTGGGATTTCAGCAATCAGGAAATATAATCTGAGCTGGAAAGTGCCCGAGCATCTGTTGGGTTATTAATAAATTGTATGCAATCTGTCCGGGATGAACCTCGGGACGGAGAGGAACCATCTGCTCCCGAGCGGCAGCTCTAATGGTGTCTGGGGAATGAACTTAGCAAATGAAAGGAAAATGGGATCGGTCAGCCGGGCTCCCGGAGTGCCCAGTCTCCGCTCGGCTTTTCCAGAGTGGGGTAACACGGGGGCGTCCCCACGCCCGGGACAGGATCCTGCATGGATCCGCAGAGACCTGGGATTCAGGCCCAGCGTGAGCATCACCTCTCCAGCCCCACAGGGCTCGCCCAGCTTCCTGGGAACTTACGCTCTGTTTCGACATCCTTCCAAAGGGTCCTGGTCCAGGGAGATCCCTGCTCCCACGGGCTGCCCTGTGTCCCCACCCCCGGGCGGGGAAGACGATCTCACCCGCCTTTCCTCTGGGTCGGTGCTAATTGCCGCCCATAAATATTATTCTTCACGTTTTATCCTCTAACGATGCCTGATGTATTTTCTCGGAGGATTTTCAGCTCAGCTCCTGCCAGGGCTGAGCAGCAAAAGAGCGGGCAGGGCAGCTCAACATCTTCATAAATTACTTGGTTGCAGGACTGGAGGGGATATTAAGCAAGTCTGCAGACGATAAAAAACTTGGAGGAGCTGTTGACTCCCTCGAAGGCAGGGAAGCCCTGCAGAGAGACCTCGGCAGGACTGGACAATCACCAACCATATGAAGTTCAATGAGAGAAAGTGCCGGATTCTGTGCCTGGAATGGGACAACCCTGGATGTACAAACACACTGGAAATGAGAGGTTGGAAAGCAGTGCTGGGAAACAGACCTGGGAGTCCTGGTTGATGGCCAATTGGACACGAGTCAGCACTGCCCCGGCAGCCAGGAGGGACATCCCTGTCCTGAGTGGGTATCAGACAAAGCACAGCTGGCTGGGCGAGGTGGGGAATTGTCCCGCTCTGGTCTGCACTGGGGGGGCCTGACCTTGAATATTGTGGGCAGTTTGGAGAATCACAGTGTAAGGAAGATATTAAGCCATTAGAGAGCGTTCAAATAAGAGCAACGAGGATAGGGAACGGCCTTGAAGGGAAGCGTGTGAGGAGCAGCTGAGGCCACTTGGTGTGTTCAGCTGAAGAAGAGGAGACTGAGGGGAGACCTCATTGCAGGTCCAGCTTCCTCGGGAGAGACAGAGGAGAGGCAGGCACTGATCTCTGCTCTGTGGGGACCAGGGGCAGGACCTGAGGGAATGACCTGGAGTTGTGTCAAAGGAGGTTTAGGTTGGATATTAGAAAAAGGTTCTTCCCCCTGAGGGTAGTCGGGCACTGAATGGATTCCCCAGGCCAGTGGGCACAGCACCGAGCCTGGCAGAGCTCAGGAAGTGTTTGGATATTCTCAGGCACAGAGTGTGAGTCTTGGGGATGGGCCTGTGCAAGGGTAAGGGTTGGACTTGATGATCCTTGCGAGTCCCTTCCAGCTCAGCATATTCTGTGGTTCAGCCCACCGCCCGGGCTTCGTGACAGCTGCCCCCCGGGAAAACAGGGAGTCCCTGGGGCGATGCGAATGCTTGGATGTCACTTATGTTAAATGAGCAAGGCTGGGGCCGTGGGAGGCGCTATCGAATGAGCTCTCACCGTGGGATGAGCAGCCAAAACGTTTGTGCTGGAGGACATCCTCCTTATGTCTTTATATCCTTATCTCTATCCTTAATACATATATATATATATGTAAGGAGACATATATCCTTAGAGGAAGAACGCGGGACCCGCAGCCGGCGGGCACCGTGCCCTTAAAACCCTTAACACGTGAGAAAATCCCGGCTCCTATAAACGCCACTTGGAGGAATTCCAGACGAAATAAAGGGCACTTGAGGATGAAACCTCGAGCGACAGAAGAGAGAGAGACAGAGAGGGAAAAGCCGCTGCCCGGTAGAGTCTGGACAGCCCGAGGGGGCGGAGCGGGAGCCGGGACCCGCCTCGGGGAGACGGCACCGAGTCCCGCCGGTGATGCCGGTCCCGGAGCTGCCGCCGCTGCGGAGGGAGAGGGAGCGAAGGCTGCCGGGAGCTTCCGGCGAGAGAAGGCGGAGGAGGGAGGCGGAGGGAAGCGGAGGGAAGCGAGATCCGCCGGCTGCTCGGAGCGCCCCGGGACAAGGAGGCTCCGTGCGCGCCCGGGGCGGACGAGCTGCCTGGGGAGCGCCTTGAAAGTGGCTGATATTGTTTTATTATTAATAATATTTATTTATTTAATATGTTTTATTAATGCCCTTTTCCGACCGGTGTCGCTCTTCTCTTCCCGCGGATGGCGGCGGGGTAGCCCGGCCGGGCCGGGAGCCGGGGTGAAGGAGCGGACAAGGCGCCCGAAGGAGAGCGGGGCGGCTCGGAGCCGGCGGCAGGACCCTTGTGAGGGCCCTGAGACGGGTCCGGTGACCGGCCGAGCAGCAGCAGCAGCGTCTGGGTGAGCTTCCCGAGGAAAGCCGGGGCTCCAGCTCTGCCAGCATCCCGGAGACAGAGGTGGAAAGGGACGGGTTTGGTGTCCGTTCCCCGCGCTCTGAGCCTTCCTCCGTTGTATTCGGTAAATGCTGGAGGTGATGTGCAGAAGCGAAGACTAAATCCTGTGGCAGGGGATGCTCCAGCCGGAGTCACCAGGTCATCCCCTTTCTCGTCCCCTACGGGCATTTCGCAGAGCGGAATGCCCCGCTGAAGGACCGATGGGACTAAAATGAGCCGTCCCTCTCTTGGTGATTAGGGCACTCTTTAATGAGAAGCTGTTTTCAAAGCTTTCCGTCTTAGGAGGCTTTGAAATCAGCCCCCGCCTTTTCCGTGCCGTGCTGTAACCGCAAATCTGCGTTAAAGAGGCGAAAAGGACACACAGACAAATCCGACCGTGTGATTTCAGAGCTCGTCTGCCTTTCAGGAGAGGACAGGCTTTTCTTTCCGGATCCTGGGCGACAGGGACAGTCACCCTGAACCGGCTGATGTGATGCTGCTGTGTGGCACTTTCCTTCTCGGAATGGTAGAGCTGGGAGTGTCCTGTGTCATAGGAGAGATTCTGCCGGAGCTGCTGCTTTTCCCTCTCTTTCCGATTCTCCGCTTCTTGTCTCGAAGTGTAACTTGATGCTCTGATTTCATCGGCCGTCGAAACAGGGCGTTCCAAACATCCCTAGAAAAGTCTGTGTGTCCCTCCGCTGTCTAAAGAACGACAGGAGACGAACCTTTTGGTTGTGTCTGCCCTTGGGCTGTACCTGCTTTTCCAAGAATCCAACTCCGTGAGCTCTGACGGATGAACTGAATCTCGAATGTTGAAACATGTGGTTACTATTTTGCAGATCTTTAACTAGGCTTTCATCCCTTCCTGCCTAATGAAGGAGGCTCAGAGAAACGCCCGGGCACTTGGCTTACGGGGTGTAAAGGTGAGTAGTTTATACCGATTTTTCTTTACAGATTCTCGATATGGATCACCACTCCTCACGTCTCGCTGCTTAGTCAGAGGCACTGAGCATGCTCCGAGACACACCAAAGTTGAAGTAGCTAAACTAAGCCTTCCACCAACTCGGGTGCTTTTCGCAGGATCATCTCTGCTTTTTCGTATGACCTTTGTGGCTTCTCATCATATAGATGCAGGTGGTATAAAAGGCAACTTAGTTGTACGTCTCTGGTAGTCGTGCAACGCTACAGTGCTTAAGCATTTGCCAGTATCATCCACTACCCCACTGCTACTCGGGTGGTAGCTGCATTTCATTGGAATATGAGTATCTCTCATGGACTGCGTTTGAGGAAGGGAGAAACAACTCTTCCTGTAGGTCATCCTGGATTCTTCAACTGTTTCTTTGCATATAGAAACACTTTATCGCTATCTGGGCTCAGATCTCCGGTATTGTTGGAACCATTTAGAGACGCTGCTACTTGGTGGATATGAAAATGATACAGACAAGTGTTCAGACCACAGGAGAAGGGGCACCGTGTCGAATATCCTTGACGTCAGTGCTTGTCTTCTCATTAGCAGCTGTTTTACTGATTTAAAACATCCTACTACGTTTTACATACAGCAAGCTTAACCTAGACCCTAGTATGGCTCTTAAGATACTTGTAAGTCAAATCTGCTGACCTCGGCATTACATTTGGCATGAAATATTTCTCCAAAGAAGACCCACTTATTCAAGGTAAGTGAATTAATTTTAGCAAGAAGATAAGCAGGGGAGGGAAAAACCCCAAGCAAGTGAAACAAACCCACAAGAAAAATAAAAAAGCAAACAAGTAAACAACAGAATCAAACTAAAGCATAACCAAGCAAAAATAACCAAAACAAACAAACCAAAACAATCTAAGCCAAAACCCGAAATCTGTTCTGCTTGAACAGCTCTCATCCTGGACTCGCATGGCGCAAACATGATTAATTTCTTGATAGAAGATCTGGCCTAACATCGCTTCTTTTCCACAAGTCAAGACAGTCATGTCTACCCAAATCTTTATTTCCTTTTGCCCCTGAAATTGAAACAAACTGATGGAAACTCAAGAGATCGGGAAAATGTCTCTAGACCAACTTGGCAAAAATTGTGATGGGCAGAATCTTTCTCGTCAGTTCTCTATTATCAAAAAGATCAATTCTGTTGCTTGCACCTGGGAAAAGTTAACAAATGCTGCTCTACTTGGAAAGGTGGATTTGCCTGTGTCTGTTTTCCTGTGGTCTGTGGTAATGAGAATGTGAGTCTGCAGACCTAAACCATGAAAGAGAAGGACAAAACCCATGTGGGCTTTAGGAATGACATAGGGATGTGCTAATGGGCTTAATAAATCCGACTCCCCGCGACAGCAGTGTCAGCCAGACACTTCTTTTGCGGTTTACCGTGGGCTGCTCTGCTCGAGAGAAGAGCTGGAGTGGAAGACCTCTCTCTATCTTGAAAGCCTAATTCCACCAAGTTTTGAGATATGAAACGCTATCTGTCTGTTTTCCTCGGGGAGAAAACCCTCTCAACTTCTCGGGATAAGGAAATGCAGGTAAGTTACAATGAAGCAGTAGGAAGAGTTCATGTTTCATTGATGGGATAACCCAAATAGAAAAATGGCATCAGGGATGGATCTGGAATCAAGGCATCATTAATGTCCACGGAAAGCCTGACAACCTTCAGCGTCAAGTTTCCATAAGAACCGGCAACACCACGGAGATCAGTCCGTCAGGAACACAAAAAGGTCAGTAGCAGAATCGTATTCAATTATGTTTTGAGGCATAGTTTGTGTACAGGAGGTACAGAGGTAACGGCAGAGGTTGTTCTTATCATTACTTCACCTGAGGGGAGTGCTGTGGCCGCGGGGCCGGTGTGACACAGCCCGGCTGACTGCGGGGCCCTGGGCAGGTGACATGAATGTGAATGAGAGCTGTGTGGGCAGGAGGAGAATTTTGCTATCAAACTTCAAATCGTAGTAAAAAATACTCCCACAGTCACACCAAGGTCTTTGCCGGGGTGGGAAAAGGAAGACAGCAAAATCTTTTTATTTTTTTCTTTTAATGCTGGGCCATGTTGTTGTGGTGGGACGTTGTCTGCGTACTGTGGCAGTGATCCTCCCTTCCAAACGGCACGGAGCTGGGCTTGGGGATTTGTCACGGGGAGGCTGAATTTGAGTGGGGAAGAGTCTTGCCCGAGGAAAGGAGTTGCTGTGTAGAAGAACATGGACTGTGTCATTGGTGAAGAACTGGATAATGCCGGCCGAGCTAGAGGTCTCTGTGCCTGGGTACAGAGGTTCTTGCTGTGTTCTAGTAGAGCTTATCTGGCTGAAATGAAAAGCAAGAGCTTGATATTCATCATGCAGCCGGAAAATAGCGCTTTGTCGAGGTATATGAAGAGTGCTCAGGAGCTGTAGTGGTCCCATCCTTTTTTCAGCCTTCTTGTAGGACTGGTGTGCTGGGCTGTGCTGGGTTTGTGTCCCCGAAGGAAAAACTCCTCTGTTTTTTTGGTATATTCGAAGCCTTTTTGCAAAGATGTCAAACTGTCCACGGCTTGGGCTAGTTTATCAGAAGGTGGTGGATTCTCTTTATTGAGATAACAGAGGCTGGAGACTGTGCCCTTCTTCAAAAAGGGGAGAGAAGGGAAGAAGGGAAAGTCTGTCTGTCCTACATAAACTGCAGAAAAGCAGAAAGTTTATTCCTCATTTGGAGAGATGGAAGTCGGCAGTGAAGAGGAAAGAGAACTCTTGTCAAAAGGCATGTCTGTGCTCTATATCGAGAATGACGTAATCATATGAAAAACTACTTGGTTAAAAAGACAAAGAGGTAAAAGAGAAGCAAGAGAGAAGAAATTGGAGGCAGGACAGGGAAGAGAAGACCATGAGAAAGAAGAGAAGGAAGGAAGCAACAAGGCAGAGGAAGAGAAGCAAAGAAAAACGAAGTAATGAATGGAAAGAGAGAAAGAAAGGAAGAAACCATAACTTATGTAGTGAAATGTCACTGACGCTATCACTGTACACAAAAAAAAGAAAAAAAAAAGGAAGGTGAGAAAGAAAGAAAGGAAGGAGGGAAACAAGAATGCACAGAACAGAATAAATGAGAAAGGCAAAGAAGAAAAATATGCGGGTAAATTAGCAAAGAAGGAAGGACGGAGAGAGACAGGCACGACAATTGAGATGACCAGAACGACCTTAACTCTAGACCTTGAGCGGAGTTGGTCCCTAACAACCTGTGCCTTGCTTAGAGCACCTTGCTGCGGCGCTGATGTCCCGTAATTACATCTGATTGCTCCGAAATTGATGACCTCCACGCCGGCGCCGGAGGCGACTGACGAACGTGGGTAAAGAGGAGAGAAGGATGGAAAGAGAAAGAAGAAGAGAGTAACGGATAGGGCATGGCACAGCAGGGATGAAAAGGAGAAGGAAGAGAAGAGGGAACAAAGAAGAAAGGGAAGCAAAATAAAAAGAAAGAAACTAGAAAAATAGCTAACTGATGAAGGAAAGAAGGATAAAAGAAGGAAAAAAACGGACGAAAGAAAGAGTAGAAGGGAAAGACAAAATAGGCAAAGAAAAAGAGGAAAAAAGAGGAGCACGGTGGGAAGAGACGTCAGAGGAGCTGGTGCTGGCGGGGCGGAGACGCGGTGTGTGTGCGGGAGCGTGTGAGGCGGCGGAGCAGCGCACGGTGTCGCTGCAGGCTGAGGAACGGCGTGTGGGCGGCTCCGCCCCGGTGCGGCGGAGAGCCCGGCTGTGAGCGCGGGGGGGCGGCGCGGGCCGGGCAGCGGAGCCGCTGCGTGCGGGCGGCGGCGGGGAGCCGTGCGGGGGCCGAGAAGGGGCCGGAGGCTTCGGCGGCGGCGGCGATGGGCGAGTGTGGCGGTGCGGTGTTGCGGGTGCTGGTGCTGCAGGCGGCGTGGGCGCTGTGCGGCGGGCAGGTGCGGTACTCGGTGCCGGAGGAAGCCAAGGCCGGCACGGTGGTGGGCCGGCTGGCGCAGGACGTGGGTCTGGAGGCGGGCGAGGCGGAGGCGCGGCGGCTGCGGCTGGTGGCTCCGGGCCGGCGGGCGAGCGTGGAGGTGAGCGCGGCGAGCGGGGCGCTGGTGGTGAGCTCGCGGCTGGACCGGGAGGAGCTGTGCGGCAAGAGCGCGCCGTGCTTGCTGCGGCTGGAGGTGCTGGTGGAGCGGCCGCTGCGCGTCTTCCACGTGGAGCTGGAGGTCACCGACATCAACGACAATGCCCCCGTCTTCCCCGCCCCACGCAAAAACCTCAGCATCGCGGAGTTAACTACAATGCCGGGTTCTCGTTTCCCTCTGGAGGGCGCATCGGATGCGGATATCGGAGCGAACGCACAACTCTCCTATACACTCAGCCCCAGCGAGCATTTCTCTCTGGATTTGCAGCGGAGCGAGGAATACCGAGAATACCTCTTTCTGGTACTCACAAAACCTCTGGACCGAGAGACGATTCCCGTTCACCGGTTGTTGCTGACGGCCAGTGACGGTGGCCGGCCGTCTCTGACCGGCTCGATGGAGCTGGTGATCTTGGTTCTCGATGCGAATGACAACGCGCCCCAGTTCAATCAGACGTTGTATAAAGTGCAGCTGCCGGAGAGCACGGCAGTGGGGACTCTGGTGGCGCAGATGAACGCCACGGATCCCGATGTGGGAAGCAATAGTGAATTGACATTCAGTGCAAGCAATATTTTTCCAGAAAAGGGATTAAAAGTTTTCCTTTTAAATCCGAATACGGGGGAGATCCGTCTTACGGGCTCCCTGGACTTTGAAGACGTCCGTT
>VWZF01000898.1:0-20974 GCA_013396755.1 Sclerurus mexicanus
TACCCTTAAACCAGCACACCTATTAACAATCTTTTAATGTCTAACACTGCTTTACATTAAGGTGCCTTCTTGCACTTTACCTGCAAAATTTGATCCTTTACCAGCATATAACTTTTAAGTAGCTAAAATAAAGCTCTTTACAAAATATTAAATTACATTCTTTAAATACCACTACTGTGAAAGAACACTGAGTTAAAGTTTAATAACAATCTCTATCTACAAGAAAATCCCATCCAGAGGAACCAGAGATAAAGAATAAAAATATTAAGAAGAAACTGAACTTATAATTGCTTTGAGTTAGCCCTGTAGAAAACACCTCTAGATAAATTACTTTAGTACAACTATTCCTATTCTTTCTTTCATCATTTAAAGATAGAATTTCAGAAACTGGATATGCATATGCAGTAAACTCGATCTAGAATTTTGAGACTGCATCTTAAAAGCTACTTCTTAGATAAACATCTTCATCTAACTGAAATATCTAATGCCATCAAATCCATGAAAGGTACCACATAACTCATCTTAGACAGGAGAGTAACTTTCAAATGTTGTGCTTAAATGAAACTTTATATTCACACTTGGATTATATTTAATGTATCATGCAAGTAAGACTGAACTGGACGAGTATTTTAACAGTTTCTCTCAATAATTTCTGTTATAGGCCCATTTGTTTTATTACAAAATCATAGGTCTATTTAGGGTGAGAGGGACACCTGGACCAACCCTCAGCTCAAAGTTAGAGCAACTTCAAGGTTACCTCAGGTTCCTGAGGGCCATCCCAGACAATTCTGAATACTTTCAAGAATGGATATTCACTGCAAAATCTTCCCCACTAAGTCAAATCAGTATTTCCCTTATTGCAACAGCAGCTCTTGCTTCTTTTGTTTTGCACTTCAGAGGAGTTTGCCTTGTCTCCTACATAAATATAGATAGCATTTCAATCCCTTTTAGCTTTCTCTTCACCAGGGTAACCAAACCTCAGATTCTCCTAAATTTCATGCTCCAGCACCCTAACCATCCTAGTAGCCCTCTGTCACACTTGCTCCAGTTTGTCAGCACCTTTTTTCACCTGATAACGTCATTTATATTGTTTTCAGACTGATTTTGTCTCCACAGCCCCTCGCACAATTCATTGTTAACAACTGTCTTCAGGGCATTTTGAGCCCACTTTTTTGCCTTCTATCTTTAACCAGCTTCCATATCTATCCCAAAAGGTTACAGTTGCAAGATTTTGCAGTTTTTCTCACTTGGTGTTACACATCAATTTCATGTTTTGTCTCACATCACTCTTCATTCCACCTCCTCCACACTGTCAATAAGGCCAGCTTCCTCTATCATTTGCCCCTTTCACACTAATAGTCGAATGCTTTGTTCTGTTTTCTGTATACAAAGTACATTTTCTTCACAAGATACTTCACAAGTCCTTTGCGTTCTCCACCCTGATATCTTTCCTGAACAATATTCTCCTTGAAAAGCACAGAACACTTGGTGATTGTCATGAAAAAGGTACAATTTGTATAAACTAGGTATATAAACTTGTAAACATAACTATATTTACCTACTGTATGTACCTATATACTATCCCATCTTCCCTCAGACTGAAAAGTTATTGCAACTTTTGGTTTAGAAGGCAGCCACATAGCTGAGGTAAAAAGTTACTCTTTCACCACTTTTGAAAAACTGCTTATTTCAGGAATGGATTTGATTATTTTTCTGGTGAACTGTTGAGTGAGTTTTAATTCAGTTGAGTGCAAGAACTGTGGTCTTCAAGATTTCCTCTATCTGTATACTGTCAATATTTCCTCTATCTGTATACTGTCAATATTCTGGCTTAGGTCTCGTCTTCAGGCTCCTGTGCAGCAGCTGAGCTACAGTCGCTGCATGTAACTTCCTGCAGCTTTGCAACTGATATGTAGCAAAAGTGCAAATATGCCTTTGTCAACACACAAAAACATTATTCTATCACTCTTTGACAACAGAAGTTTAGCCCTTAAAAATGTACGTTTTATACACCAGGATGATTTCAGTTTCATTAACTTTTGAATTAGTGTGACAGTTTTATGAAAGCTTTGTATTGTAGGTTTAAAGACACAGAAGCAGGAGTCTGAATCGCTCCACTTTTATTTTAAATTTAGACTGTTCACAATCTAAAATAATTTAAACAGTTTATTATATTGTGTACAAGAACACAAAAAAATGGAGCAAGAACTAGCATGATCAGTTGACAAAAGTTAGTCCCATGGCTTTCTCTAAATTAACACATCAAGCATTAGGGTTAAGAAAGAAACAACATCAAGAAACAACAATAGTAAACAGACATTAACATACAAAACAATAAATGTAGGATAACCTGAGAATCAGAGATGCTGAGTGAGAGCAGCAGTACTAAAGGTGCTGACATAAAGCACAGGATAAGGTTCCATGCAACAGTTGAACTGTTTCAGTGACTTTCTGTCACTGAAAGCTACTGCTCTCACAGCATTGTCTCTGATTCATTATTCATTTCAATGAGAAAGGACAATACAGTACACAAATAGGAGGGTAAGAATGAGATGACCTAATCTTATCCTGAAAGGGGGTACTCAAGAAGAAATCTGTATTTTAATTTTCTAATGCAATTAAGAGCTGGTTTGAGAAACAGGAGAAAGGCACTAATGATTTATCTCCCTTTCCCTCCTTCTGTGTATTTTCAACTGCTAAAGCAAAAACAAATACGCCTCCTTTCCTACTACTATTGTTACTGTCAACTCTTCAAAATCGTGTTTTGCAAAAATCTTTTTTGAAATTCAATTATTCTATTTCTTACTGTTTTCCTTTTCTCCGAGTTCTATTTATTAGTCAGGTTTCCTTACATGTTAATACCACTGCTTCATGCAAAGATCAAGAGAAACATCTATTACATAAATGCCAAGAAAAAACAGGATTAATCCTGATCCTTTTGCTATCTCAGGAGAGGAGACCAACAACGTAGTACATCAATGTGTCAGTGAAAGCACTGGTGAGAAAGGAATACAACCTATGACAGCATAGATGCACTGAATTTTTCTGTGCAATCTATCATTATTTGAAAATCCTTAAATATTATGGAGTAATAATTTAAACCTGAGATGCATATCTGAACGCAGATATATATGGGCAAAAGGTTACAAAGAAAACAAAAAGAAAACACCCTCCTCAAAACAAGGAAACAAAACCCACACAATGAGAGAAAGATCATGGGAACTTTATCATCAATTAATAAAATCACTCTGATGAAAGGCATCTCATCTCCAGGTACTCCAGAGACTATCTGGTGATCTAAAGCACCTGTTTCAACTGTTTCTACTATCTTACCAAAAGTTGGTCTGTATGGGGAAATTGGTCACTTCAAATACTCACATCACAATGTTTAGTGACTGTCAAATATCCTGCTTGTTCCCATACACCTGACAATTTATACAATATAACACTATACATTATAACCAGATAAAAATAAACACATACAATCACTAAAATATCAACTAGTCAAACAGACTTACGTCATTGACTAATTTCTTTCATACTGTTCAACAGACTCCATATAATTTTACCTTACACAGCACAGCAGCATAAAAACCCTGGCAACCTCTGGCCATTTTCACTGGTACTACTTTAGAGAAAAACACCTAAGACTTAACCAAGTTACTACTATTGCAGACTGGGAAGTCAGCAAAATTATGGTGATTTCTATTTTTATACTGTACAAGAAATACCTGTGGTGGCCTCTGGAGAATCAAACTTAAATTCCACTTGGTATTTCACTTGCCAAGTAACCCCTACCAGTTCATTTGAAGGTGGTTCTGGTCTGCTGAACAGACCGACTGAAAACAACTCACAGTAGCAGTCTGACTCTTCTGTGTATATATGTAAATATTTAACTCGTTATGTAACACTGTGTAGATGGCACTCATGAATGTATAGACTACCTCCAATGTAAGCCTCATTATTCACTGAAAATAGCCCATTTTGTACAGGTTATTTCAGCCGGCAATGGCAGCAGCAGAGGTAACACTGGCAACCAAGGCAAGCTCCGGGGTTGAGCTTTAGATTCAGGCCGCGCACAGAGGTTGCTGGGCACAGGACACAGGAGCAGCAGCCACCCCTGCCCAAGCCAGCAGCTCTTGGCAGCCTCAGGCCAGCAAGGAGCACTGCCGGGACCAAGTGTGGGAGATTCAAATGGCTCCAGGAGTGTGAGCGACCGGGGCAGGCAAACAGGGGCATGGCACCTCAATGCAATGGATGGCTACATGCTCTTCAGAGGAGTCAGGAGGAGAGGTGGAGGGGTGGCTCTGTGCGTCAGAGAGACTCTTAACCCTACAGAACTTGAGGTTAGTAATGACAAGGTTGAGTGATTATGGGTCAGAATCACGAGGAAGGTCAACAAGGCTGACATCCTGGTGGGAGTCTGTCAGTGTTGGGCCCAGTCCTGTTTATTACCTTTACTGATGATCTGGATGAGGGGATAAAGTGCACCATCACTAAATTTGCAGATGACATCAAGTTGGAAGGTGGTGTCGATCTGCTGGAGTGCAGGCGGGCTCTGCACAGGGACCTGGACAGGCTGGATAGATGGGCCCATCCAATGGGATGAGGTTCAAGGCCAAGTGCCAGGTCCTGCACTTTGCCCACAACAACCCCCTGCAGCACCCCAGGCTGGACAGAGTGGCTGGGGAGCGGCCAGGCAGAAAGGGACCTGGGGGTTTGGATTGACAGGAAACTGAACATGAACCATTAGTGTGCCCAGGTGGGCAAGAAGGCCAATGGCATCCTGGCCTGTGTCAGGAACAGTGTGGCCAGCAGGACCAGGGAGGTGATTCTTCCCCTGCACTCAGCACTGGTGAGGCTGCACCTGGAGTTGTGTGTCCAGTTCTGGGCCCCTCAGTTCAGGAAGGATGTTGAGGTGCTGGAGCAGGTCCAGAGAAGGTCAATGAGGCTGACGAAGGGTCTGAAGCACAATCCCTATGAGGAAAGGCTGAGGGAGCTGGGGCTGTTCTATCTGGAGAGAGGAGACTCATGGGAGACTTTATCACTCTTTACAACTACCTGAAAGGAGGTTGTAGTCCAGTGGTAGTTTCTTCTCCCAGGCAACCAGCAATAGGACAAGAGGGCACAGTCTTAAGCTGTGCCAGGGGAGGTTTAGGTTGGCCCTTAGGAAGAAGTTGTTCACAGAAAGAGTGATTGGGCATAGGAATGGGCTGCCCAGGGAGGTGGTGGATTTGCCATCCCTAGAAGTATTTAAGGAAAGACTGGACATGGCCCGGAGTGCCATGGTCTTGTTGACATGGTGGTGTTGGACCACCAACACAGGTTGGACTTGATGATCTCAGAGGTCTTTTCCAACCTAGCTGATTCTGTGATTCAGGTATTAAGGGCAAGCTCTTCCCTAACTTGAATTCTATTCAGTGGACAGCCTGACCTCCAACTCCAAATGAGACGTACATGTCTTTTAAAGCATAACATCTTCTGGGTAAAGCTTCAGTAAAACTCTGGCATATATGGTATACAACATATGGTTAAGGGAAAGTGTAACTGACAGACTGTAAGAACACAGTCTTAAAAAAATATCAGTTTGTATGTAATTTCCTCAAAACAGTGCATTGTAATTCTAATGGTTAACTTAAAAAAATTTTCTAACTAATTGTCAAAATTTCTTTTGCAATGTGACCAAGATGTCTCAAGCAGCAGGGAGAAAAGGTGTTTCTTATCCATTTAAATAACAATTAACCATTCTTACAGTTTCAACAGTCAAAAGGTACAAGTTGTGTAAGCTATGCAATGGTTGAACTCAACGGTCTATGGTTGGTCTTTTCCAACCCAAAACAATTCCATGATTCAAAGTTGTGCAAGATACCTGACTAGCCAAAGGGTGCAGAAAGGGTCTCTGCCGACAAGGTGCTGGATAAAATACTGCAAAGCTTTCAGATTTTTTCCTTTCATAATAGTACCACCTACATCATCTTACCATGTTTTACTCACTCCCCAAGCTAAGAACTTAAAAAGCTAAGGAATTATACTACACAGGTAACTTCAAGTACAGAGAAATGCAATTATCATTAATATTAACGTCTGGTCTTGTACTACCTCATTTGCTTAAAACATACAGTTGGATACACAAATCCCTATGAGAAATAATCAAGTAATTTCCAATGCAGTAAGACATATCTTTCCTTCAGAAAACAAGCTGAAAGGGAACTGACATCATCATAGTGAAATAATCAAATATTATGAAAGGGGTTTTTTTAGGAATCAATGCTTTTTTTTGTTTTGTTTTTTTGGTTTTTTGTTAAGAGACACAGTTTGTCTGTCTGTTTTTTTCTGGCTGGTACTCAAATTATACATATGTCAGTTCTCCTTGTATTATATATAGACACACACTCAGACAGATAATGCAAGCAGGATTAATGATACTGAGCCAATCATAAAAATTTCTGGCCATTAACATTTCCCCAGTAAGAGTAACTAAATTAACAACTATTTTAGTTTAAGTGTATTAAAGCTGCAGTTATACCCGTGGCTAGAAGAGCAATATCAAAATGAGGCTTAAGAGAAGAAATACTGTAAAACGAGAAAACTTTAGTGGATTTCAGAATCTGTTAGTGTTTTTCACAATTAAACTCCTGCATATAACAATCTGTTTGGTAAAATGATGTAAAACAAACAAATACAAAACTACATTTTCAACCTCAAGCACAAAACAAGGGAAGGGAAAAATACACAATGCAGAAAAGACTTTTCAATTAACATATAATGACCACACGCAACAGTACTACCACAGATTTTTAATCTACTTTTTAAAAGACTTCTTTTCACAGACACAAACTAATTGCAGAGGTAAGGAGATTCATAACACAAAAAGTAACTAAAACTTTGATAGAGATGTATCCTTCACCAATTTTGAATAAAACCATTTTCCCAACTATTCTGGTTCCGGAGCATTAAAAGAAGGTGACCCTGTACATCAACTATTTCTCACTACAACTTAACAATACTGAATAAACTAGTTTAATACACTCATTAATGTTATTAATTGCAGAACTCTTGTGCTACTTATTGTGGAAAAAGTATCACTGTTCATATAAACATGTAACTATTCAATAATTTAGGATAATGTGTGTACTGACTAAGCCTGGTCACTCAAACTCCGAGAGTCTAAAATAAGATACTTAACCTCATTTCCTGTGACCCCCAAATGCTTGGATTACTGGTCTTTATGCTCCCCAAGTCAGGCTTATATAACTAAATTGTCAGTTCTAAAGTTTGAGGAATTAGAAAATTCAGCCATAAAGTTATACTTCATTGACTACCATAATTTCCCTAGCTGGTCTTAGTATAATCACTGCACAGAGTCTTTTTTTCAGCTTAAGGAAATTTAGATGTAGCATTCTTGAAGATGGGAAGGTGAACAACCACAGTTGTTCATATGACCATTGTCCTGTCATATGAACCTGACAAAAAAATAAAAGCAGCATAGTAGATAGGGTTATGGATGAGAGATGACCAACTGAACCACCAACACCTTAACTCTCTGTGTCCTGTTTTTTCCAAATACACATCTGGTAAACAGGAAATTGTCATTTGCTAAACAACAAAAAATTAAAAAAAAAAAATTCACATTAGCGCCAAGACTACTGAACCTCCTTCAGAAATCCCAGCCATCTCCTGTAATCCCTTAGTAAACCTGCCTATTTAGCAAAAATTTGAAATAATCCATGAGATCAAAGTTGGCTAAGGTTCTCTGAAGTGGACTGTGATAGGATCTAGAAAATAACAGGAAAAGCAAGAAGCATGCAAGATTTGGTCGACATCTTACAGCTACTAACTTACGTTAGTACGGAAAGACAAATAATTTAATGGCCAGAAGTTTTAGGACGTTATTCAGACTACATTACAGCATATAAGATTCCTATAAATAAAGTACAGGGGAGAGACACTGGTGAAACTCCCACTTCCCTCACCTTAAGTAGCTAAACAGAAAACATGTATGGCCTCTCCCAGACACCTATCTGAATGAGAATATTTTAAATTAGAACACTTCACTGAACACTGCCATTTGTCAAAGTGGACACTGCTTAGAAAGTGTTTCCATTTAAAAAGACTTGATTTTAAAATAACAGAACTAAGTTGTTTCCGTTTTATAACAGTACAGTATTTCTAAAATAAAACACTTCAGTTACACTCTAACTTCAGGCATTGTACACTTTGATTAGATTTTTTCCCACAAATATCATCACATTGTTTTCAAATGTCAGACTAGGGATTTTTACTGACATAATATTTCAAAAGATCAGAGATGCCATAAACTGTTTTTAATTTGCTTTGGAGCAGAATGTCACCAAAACCTGTACAACGTACCAGAAAGTACTCATTAGTTCTTCTAATTGCTAAAACTAAATGTAAATAAGAAAACAAGGCAACATCTTCATATATGCTAATCCATGCCTTCCCAAAAACCAAGGAAACAAAAGATCCAGGCAGAAGTACCTGTTCTATTACACTGAAATCTGTAAACTGTTAACATCTTCAATCAGCCAAAACATTTCTTGGGATCTATTTTAGCAACATACTTTGAAAGTCAGTATTCCCAAATCATTTATAAATAAGACTTTTAATCAAGCACTGCAATACTGTAAAACAAACAATGAAATTGATTGCAAATTAACAAGCATGCCCCACAGAAAATCCTAAGAAATCAAGTTTTGTCCCACAAACCTGCCCAACTTACCCAAGTCAAAATGTCTCTTTTTATTTCCCAAGAGAAAGGGCCTAAAGCCTTTTCATCTAGTTCACATCACACACTTGCAAAGCCACAGCCTCATTCATACTCCACCCAACTGATATCTACTGTTAATGCTCCAAAGCAAAATGGGACAAGAAAAGCTTTTAGTTCCCTTTACCCCCAGAACAGTCTTTCATCATATGGCTTCTTCACTGGCTCATGAGAGATAGCATTAAATAGCCAATTTCAAAATTGTGGGGGAGGAAAGGGAGAGCTGAGCAGGCTTTTGCTAATGAAAAGTAGGATTACACTTTTTTAAAAAGTAGAATATTTAAACTGACATCAAAAAAATGCAGAAATCTAAGTCTCAGTGTAAGAGCAGCTTGCTTTTGTTTAGTAAAGCCTGCTTCCCACTTCACTTACTGAAGTATTCACATGGCCTTTCCAGAAAGCATATTCTAACTATGTCACATGTACAAGCTCTCACTTACAAAAGCAAGGAGATAATGAAGCTGACAAATAAAAATAATGCCAAAGAAACCCTACACAGAAAAGAAAAAAGTGCTCTTAGAAATACTTGTTCAAAGAAGTCACTGGTAAAATCTCAGAGGAGATAAATGCACTGCCACTGCTTCTCTATTCATTAATATACACAAATATTACTTCATTATTTATTTAAATAAGTCACAACTTCCAATACAGGAAAGTTGGTCATCAGTCAATGACTGAAACTGCAAAATCTGTATTGTCCCCTTTGTGAACTTTATTTCTGTGAGTTGCAGATATCAACTAATTGATTAAATAAAAATTCATGTGCATCCTAAAAATAAATCTCTAAATTCTAAGCTGATGGGCTAAAGTAAAAGAGATGTCTTAGGCCAGGGACACAGTTCCAAGTTACTGACTGAACTGTCAAGATGACTGTATTACTGGCATATGGATAAGGCCCAAGAACTGCTTCACAAAGGTCAAATTAGGATCACACCAAGGCAATCCACACTGAATCCTTCCACCTCTGCAGACCCACAGATGTTCTGCTTATCATCTATATACTTTATTGGCCAGACACTTCACTCTAAATGACGGCCATCTCTTTTTAAAAGTCTAAACCTCACTGCTGTGGAAGAGAGGGCTAATTATAGCTCTCAAATTCTCCAAAGCTTTAATACAAAGCTTTCAACTAGAATTTACACAGCACTACTGTCCCAGGTGTTACTAAGGTAAAGGTGAACTGCATACATATGCTACAGATACAGGGATAATCACAAGTGACCATGCAGATAATCAAATTAATGAATAAACCAAAGACTAGATTAGTGAGTCATGCTTAATTTTTTAGTAGAATTTACACAATTACATGCTTAGCACTTTATTTTCATACCCTGCTGAACTGCAACAATTTGCAATTAAGTATTCCCTTTTTCTAGGAAGGGGGTGGATTTTAAAATACAGCTAAGTTACATTTGAAGTGTCACGAAGTGTTTCACCTATATTGAAAAATTCCATGAACTTGAACCATTATCATTGTATCTTTTAATTATTTTAAAATGTAACATTTTAAAATATCCTAAAATAAGTATGCTCTGTATGTCACATCACTGTTATAAGAAAAATACAGTTACAGCTGTTTGCCCTTCATAAATCACTGATAAATGAAACTAAGTATGTACAAAGTAAGATGTAAGCCACAACACCGCTATAAATATACACTTGCAGGGCAGTGCCTTTGACGGAAAACTAAAGCTGATCTCTGCAAGTCTTGCCTGAGATGCAGATGCCAACGCTCACCTTTCAGAGAGGTAGCTCAATCTTTCTACTGTGAAACTTTAACATTGTTTCACAAGTCTCAGCCCATTTTGGACACTATTTTCAGTTCCTTGCATTTTTGCTGGTGTAGAAGGAATAGAATCCATTTGCTTTTCTTCCGAACTGAAAGTTACTTTAGCACAAAAGAAACACAGAAGCTGCACATCTTTCTGGGAATATTCTGACAATACAGAAGCATCAGAAATTAAGCAGGATACCCTTCTAGTTTCACTTACATGGCATTTGAATAGAAACCAGAAGCAGCTGAAATGGATCAGGCCTCAATGACCTTAGACTTGCACCAAGACTGACATATAAAAGACTCACACACTAAAATAGAAATAAGGAGTAGCTAATTCTCAGCCTTTCCTTTTTATTTTGGCTGCTGAGGCACCTATACTGGCAGGCACACTATCCTTTGGTAGCTCTTGTCCAGGCCATCAAACTACTGAATTTCTGTCCAGTTTCCCTGTAGTGAAATTGCTAGCTCTCCAATCTCTGTGACAAAACATGCAAGTGAGAGGAGAGTAGCTTAGTAGCAAGGAACAGATCTGATCCTGTGTCGACAGCTTGTTTACCTCCACAAAAAAAATTAAACTCTTCACATTAAACTCGAAGGACATCATTCTGGGACACATCTCAATTCATAATACTTTCTTCTCTTTAACAGTTGCCACAGGAGACCATAAATTATAGCCTGCAGAACCGCAAGAGGCCTTCCCAGGCCACACGTTTGACATTATTGTCTGCATGCTTTGGCACACATGATCATATTTGTGTCTGAGGTGCAAATCTATACTGACAGTGGTATTCTATACAGTACCACACTGCTCTCTCACATAATACAATATTGACTTACATTTGTGTTTTCCAAATTCACATTACAAGGAACTTGAGCTCCCCCCACTGCTACTTAATTCCTACTATTTACTCACAACAAATATCCTCTTCTAAGACGCTGACTGTAAAGAAACGTATTTCTTATTTCTAAAAGATGTTAAGGCAAATTCTCATGCACAACTCTGTGCTTTTAAGTGGACAAGTATCTGAGTTATTACCCAACCAAATATATATGCATTTTAGACAGTTTTTTATTAAAAAACCCTTTTTGGTTATCTGAAGCTAATTAACACACCACTGATGAGTGTGTTGGCAAGCTAAATGAGTGCTGAATTTATTAAACCATGTTCAGAGTCCAGAAAGTTACTGCAAGGAAATCACTAGATCTTAACAATTAGTATTCCAGACCATAACCCACACCCGCTCCATTCCTCCAAAACACAAATACCTTTAACTTACAAAGATTCATTAAATGCTTTACAATGATAATGACAAAACCCAAAGTAACCACAGAACAAAACTAAGTAACTACAACACAATTACAAAGCTATTGTTGGTCTTCTTGGGATAAATCTAACCAAAAAATGGTAATATATTATTTAAAGAAAAGAACCAGCTTTTTCATCTTGTGTGCACCAAGACTATTTACTACTATAATGACTGAGTTCATTAAATAAATATTTTACTGTATTTGAATACTCTAAGACTTCAGAACTAGGCTACTAAATCCCTTGTTATTTCTTATTTCAGGAAGCAAATATGTTCGTATTGATCAACTTCAAGTAATCATACATGCGTAAACCCCCTAAAAGTAATCTATTTGCAGAAATATAACTTTAAAGCATTATTGACACAAAACTCCATTAATGAATCTGCATGCAACTTGATTTACAGAATATTTATTAATTATAATCACGTACATGAAACCAGACAGAATTCTATCAAGTTGAATGCAATTTTGCTAACAAAACCTCTAAGATCTGTACAGCAAGTTTAATGTTTTCAGTAACTATTTGATTCTATTTATATAGTATCACCTTTAAAACTAAAGTACACCTATTTCCTCATTTTTTTCATTAAAAAATAGCTTAAGTATGTAAGCATCATCATAAAATCGATGAGATTTTTCTGTTCTTGTTTAAAATAGTTATCTACTATACCTATAGTAAGCTTTATGATGTCTTCTATCAGGATTTCAAAATTAGTGTATTTTATAATGAGAATTTCACCCATTTCTACTGTCCTTCCCAAAACAATTGTTCAAGCTTACACCTCTATCAATAATCAGGTACAGATAGACCTTAAATGGTTTTCTTTCAGACAAATACTGTTCTCTCCCAAAATTTACATAGGGTTACATGGAGTGTCAGCCACTCTTGGGCAAGTTGATTAGAGTCTCTAGTTAACTGTGCATCAGCTGACTTTCAATAAGTGTGCATAAGGTCCATGAAAAATGCAAATTAATCTAACCTTCCTTGGCCAGTAATGAAACCGAGTTAAATTAACCCAAGTTATGGGCAATTGCCATAGGCTACATATACACAACAGAACATTCACCGTAACTGAGCATCCAGTAACTTCCAATTGTCAGGACTTAACAAGTTACATTGAATTCTTAGAAATCCATCTACAGAGCCTTTTATAAGACTTCACTGACTAACTGTTTATCAAGATGTGAATAAGAATTTACTTAATTCCATGATATCACATATCTACTTTGAGCCTAGCAAAAAAGATTTGCCAGGAATAAACACAAACACTTAAAGAAGAGAGAACTCTTATTCCAAAGTCTACTAATTCAATACAATAATTCAACATGCCATTAAATGAAATAAGTACCTTTCATTATTGTTTCTCCAGGTTGTAGGGTAAAGTTATAGTGTGATGTGAAAACTGAGTGTTTACTTCCAGTAATGCTATGACTTGCTCATGTAATGATATTCAGTGAAGACAAAACAATCTTTAAACCATACCATTTTTATTGCAATTCCTCAAAAATTTTAATTACATTTTCCATGGTAAAAATAAATTATCTATTTTTGCAAATAATGTGACTAAAGTTTACATCATGCTAGATAGAATGCCAGAGGGAATTACTCCAGTGAGTAAATATGCAGAGTCACAACTTTAAATAATCTTTTATAATAGCAACCTTAGAGTACACAGTGTGTTCCTACCACTCTCTAAAAGTCATTAGTCACCTAAATTATCACCAGGAAAGTTCACCTACAAGTTTACTTCAGTGTATGTCAGAACCGCCACTATTTATGCAGAACTAAGCAGCTCAACACCTGTTTTACACGTAAGCCTGGGCAAGATCTTCAGTGTAGGAAAGTCCAGTCATACAAGTGCTTTGAACATACCTGCCATACAAAACTGACTACTTTGCATTGCATACTGGCCACTGCCTCCAACACTTCACTCAAAATCTCAGCAGGACAGAGGAAGAACACTTGCTCAGGGTATGAAAAACAGAATTTGAAATGCTCCTCAGTAACAGGACATTCAAAGATGCATATGTCACTATCCACTAGAGTCTTTGACTGGTGGAAAGATTTTATTCCCTGACCCTCTTGTTGAAGTTCTACTACACAACAGTGCAAAGAAAAACAAGGAAAAAGCCTGAAAGAAAATTATTATCAAATAAAGTGATTTAAACTGTCTTCCAGGATGTATAAATCTCGCCAATGTTTCCTATTGACTAACCAATGTGGATTCCTTACTGAGCATCACAGAGTTGTGAGTTCCATTTAGAACACTCACACACCTCAAAATTTTGAGTGACATTCAAGGGCTGACCTTTTCAACAGCAGTATCACAACGCAGTCCCTTTTCGATCTCATTCCAATTCCCTTCTATGATGTAGAAATTAGGATTGAAAATTTTATTTATTGCACTGTAGCAGATATTTTACAAGGCAATGCTTAAAAATGTATCACATATCACATGCATATCTGTATGTTAAAATTCTTTTAATAAAAAATATTAGAGATCTGACTTTAAACAACCCTCTAAAACAGAATACTGAGCACCAAAAAGTTGATATCAACAAATACTAAAATACTACTTTTTCTGAGAATTAACTCAAACCTTTCTAGACTTCTGTGAGGAAATCTCGCACCCCCAGGCTGAAAGTCTTTGCAAAGTCAATCAAAAGTTAATAAATGCCCCTTTGCCTTCAAGAATTCTGACAGTCCTTGGATCACATAACTGTGTAACATTCCCCTGCCAACCTCAGGCCTAATCTTCCTCCAGTTTACAGGAGGGATCTGCTCTGGAAATGAATCAAAGGCTATCCATGAGGCTGTAAGGTCTGTTGTATACATGACACTTCAACGCCAAGTAAAAATGAAGAGAATATGAAGGGAAAGAGGTTTTAAATCAGATCACAGGAAACAGAAAAATGCCACTCTTGGGAATCTCATTCTATTTTTATTACCAATGGTAAATATTTCTGTGTTCTTTTCTTCCTGCAAGCTCTAAAGGCTAATTCAAAGAAGTGCTGATTAGTCACATTTGTAATCAAAATTAACAGAATCTGTTCTACTATTACCATATACATTAAGATAAAAAAAGTTAAAGGTAAAGTCCTGCAATTTTTCCAGTTAGACTTCCAAAGTTAATAAAGACCAACTTCTGCATCTCAATTCTCAACTTGCATGATTACATACCACCCTCAAAAACATTTAAAAAATGAGTATTTGTGGAGTATTCCAATATTCCAATACAGACCACAGAAAGTCTGTGAAGAAGTTAAGATTTCTATGTCTGGAGTAGGGCTTAATGATGTGAAGCAACTAAGGCAAAAGGCCTTACACCTTGAACACCAAAGAGAAATCAAAATGTTTAATCATAGAAGAAGGACTGAAAGCAAACTCAAGAATTTATCCCTTTCTCCAAGGCAGAATACACAATATTTAAGGTAAATCCTAGGAGATATTTATATAACCTGTTGTATGAAAAAAAAGGTAAAAAAATACAATTCAATTTATTCTACAAAGTCAGTGAAACAGACATGCTGTTGTCAGAAAAATAAAAGTGATGACAGACTTAGAGTACCACAACGCACTATAAAGATGGCAAATGTAGACTACACAGGTAATCTGAACTACAGAATCTCCTATCATCTGCTCTTACAAGAAGAACTCCGTATTTCTGAGGTTTGGGTTTTTTTTAATTTGTAATTTCCTCAGTTAAGGGGAAAAAAAACCAAAACACAGGATAATTCAAACAATGAATTCCTCTGTGTGAAATAATGCTTCTTTGCCGAGCCAATCCTTGTTTTGTACTTCTGGCTTCTTAGGCCACTTCTCTTTCCCCTCTCTGGCTTCTATCATAGCATACTTCCCACCCATTCTCATCCCTGAACTACTTTCCTTGACTGTACATGCAAATCCAGAGTACACTTCTGCCTTGGCTTCTTGATAAGGCTGTTTCACAGCTCTTCCTTTATCTTCCTTAAGGACGTTCGTATCTGTCCCACCAGCTCCTTTACCCAGTCCTCGCAGCTTATGGGTTGGAAGGAACTTTAAAGATCATCCTCCCTGCCGTGGGCAAGGAAAGCTTTCACTGGCCCCATTCAACCTAGCCTTAAACACTTCTATGAATGGGGCAACTACAGCTCTTCCTGGCAACCTGTTCAGTCTCACCACTCTAACAGTAAAAAATTTCTTCCTAAGATATAATTTAAAACTGCCATTCCCTCTGTCCTAATGCTACATGCCCTTGTAAAGTCTCTCTCCAGTTTTCCTGAAATGCCCCCCTTAGGTATTTGGAAGGTGTTATAAAGTCTTCCCAGAGCTTTCTCTTCTCCAGGCTGAACAATCCAAATCATTCAGCCCTCTGTTCATCTCTGTGGCCCTACTCCTTAGGAGCTTCAAGCTTCTACCTCCTTCCTATTCCTATCCTTCAAACTCCTATTTCCTTCCCATCTCTCTAAGTCTGGTTCCAGTCCACCACTATCCTTCCCGATATGTCTACCCTTCCAGCCACCTGCAACTTCAGTTCTTGTCTTTTATACACTCAAATTAATCAGCATGGTGGATAAGCGTACCACAGCAGTATCTCACTGCTCGGAACTTAATAGGAAAGCTCTGTTGTGCATGCAAAATTTTTCAACAATAACACCTACAATCAGAGAAGTCAGCTAATTTTTCAGACACTAATAGCATGCCCAATTTTTGGACAGCTTTTCAAATGGCAACAAAATGCACATCTCTAACGCGTAAGAATCACCTCACACTCAAATCTTATATTACTTTTCCCAAAGAATTGTGGTGCTACAACTGCTTGAAGAAAAGGTCAAGAATAATTTTTAAACATTTTTTTCTTTGTCATGACCCTAAGGAGCCAGTGAACTATGTTTGCTTTTAAATGTTACTCAGAGAATAAGGCACAAAGGGCATTCATTCAACATGGAAGATTTGGGCTCAAATGACTGAAGTTTAGCAAAGTCAGAACTAAAATCACTGCCGTTAAACAGTAAGTGTCAGCAAACTGAGAGGAGAACACTACTGGTTCTACTGACATGCAGGGAGAAACATGCACTCTTAGAGCCAGCCAGTAAGTCTGTTAAGCAACGCTTCAGTTCCTTGCAACTGCCAAATTCTAACAGGATACACTGAAATTTTGCTATGTTACAGGTTATGCCTCAACATAAGTTTTCAAAGGCAGCTGCCAGGAAGAACCATTACTGAGCATGCTAGCACTCTCCATAAGTTCTCAGCACAGCCTCATTAGAGTCCTATCAAAGTTTTCCAAGTTTTTAGACTACAAAAAACAGGTTCCAGACTACTAAGTTGTTAAGGTAGCTGCTGTACATAATACCTGAGGAAAGCCCTCTAAATTTTCCCTCCTATACTTATATCCCGCAAGTATATCTGAAGAAAAAGAGAAAGCAACACATCTGAATAGAAAATAATGTGCAAGAAACAAGGGCTGTCTCTATTAAGAACTAAGATTTGAAAACAAAATTTCAGGCACTAAGTATTTGCAGCTCATCCCTTCTGAGTACCTGGTCAACACAGAGGAAAGACTTAACTCAAACAAGAGAGACACGGATTTCGCTATGTTTGTATTCAAGCAAATTGAAAAACTACATTGTATTAACAACAACAAAAAAAAAAAGAAAAAAGGTTAGTACTGTAAAAACAAGCATTTAAGTATTAAGAAATGTCAGAATTACAATTGCTTATACCTGCAATTTAGTCCCTTGTGCACTGTGATAGTCATTCATTAAATGAGCATATACCATTTCTTATTATTCACAGGAACATTCCCCCATATATGGCCAAACAAAGCAGAGTTACAGAAGTGCCTTCTCTGGGACAGATCACTTTCCTACTAAGGAATTGGAATAAAACATAGCTAAAAAATCAAATTGATTAAAAGGTTTCATATTCAAGAGATCTTTCACTGAAAACTCACATTTATAAAAATCAACTCATCTTAAAAAAAAAAAAAGGCAAATGAACAGAAAACCTCCACAAACTTACTTTCACAGAAAAACTTCACAAGTAAAGACAGAAATGAAAAAAGTTAATAAGATGAAGCGCTACTTATTCTACCCATTCCATAATATACTCACAGCCTCTGAGCCACGCCTCAAGCATATTACATAAGAAGTCAGAGGTGGAGAAAAAAGTTCAAGAATTTCTCTGCCTGATACAGATTAGACATTTGGGCCTGGGCTTCCTGACATCCCGAAATCAACTTTCTGGCTGGGAATACAGTTACTACACCTCAGAACTGTCTTGCTTTTCTAAAGAGACTTAGAGGAGCTGGACAATACCATGACATCGCAGCGAAGTGGTCTGACCACTAGGTGCAGAAGGTTTGCATTCAAGCACTTGACATCAGCTTCAATGATTATGAAGTTAAGAGGCAGAGTTTTATCCCAAGAGCCAAAAAACAAACCTCAGGATAACTTCCAGCAGCAATGAGCAATCCTGGATAGTAATAGTAACAGTCTGAATTTCTGTGCTCAACATTGTAGCCAAGACATTTAATACTTGCAGGATTTATGATCTAGTTGTTATCTCTGTTCTCCCTGAAAAACTAAGAGATTTTCGTTTCTTCACAATATGGAGGATGATTCTTTTTTAGGTTTCCAGGGCAGGAGATCTACTCTTTTTCAGTTGCTGACATGATCAAGACAGTTGAAATTTAATAGATGTTTAAAGCCATCAGTAAAAACCCATTCTATACTTCTTGGGGATTCAGGAGGAGAAACAATGAGCCTAACATGTTGAAATGTAGTGTGCACACAATCACAAATAAAATCAAGAAAAACAATGTTATGAACTTCCTAAGTGCTGTAAAGCAACTCTAAAAATCTAAAGATTAAAGCACATCAAATACGTATTTATAAGCTTTTAAAACTCGCTAATTTGATTTACTTTCAGTTTTTCATTCACAAAATGGAAATAATAATTTTGAGATGTGCAAGAATAAAGCTCTCTAATGTTTGCAAAGTGCTTTATTTTGAGATAACTGTACAAACCAAAATATGAAAACACTTCAGCCTTCATGAAAGAATTGTATGCGTACACCACGTAATAAGGCAGCGGGCTGCACAGTGAATGACAAGCATACATGTTACAACAGTATCGCAGTCAGCTGGCATTTCCCAAGCACTGTATGAGGCATTGAACTGGGGTAGGCTGGAATACAATGGTGCAGTTAAAGGCCCAGCTCCTTAGTCTGCTGTTTCCTTGTCTGACTCCCTCACTTTGCAGCTGAGTGCTTTCTGCTCTAAAATGCATTGCATGTCTACATATACACACTGCTACCAAAACCAAAGTGCTTCAAGTCAAACCACAGCAATAAACCAAAAAATTAAATTATCTACTCATATAAAGAATTCAGAGAGCTCTATTTGGAAAAACTCTAAAGGTCATAAAAATTAACCTATTTCTATAAAAATTTTTCTGACTTTAATATGAAAAATGGCATTTGATGTTTATATTTTTTAAGTTATTTGCGTAAACCAGGTAGTCACTTTCAAATACAGTATCAACAACCATGTTCAATCTGACTGGAATCCCTTTGAGTTTTCACAAACAGTTGGGCCAAAATCCTTTCTCCCTTCCCTTCTGCAAATGAGATTTTCCATAGCTAATAGCAGGGACAGGGAGTGAGACACAAATCACAGATTCTGCTCAGTCTCCTCAAACACAATCTCCTGACTCCTGGAGTGTCCTAGACATCAATACAAAGCACTTCTCCAACACTTACTTTGGGGGTCAGGATCAGCTACTAAGAAGTATGTTTGTAATACAAAGAAAAACAGAAATATAGACAAATTATATTGAAGATTTTTAGAATACAAGCCTTTAACAATTGTAATTTTGAACGCACTTCCTTTTTTATTATTAAAATTATTGTACAGTTATTAGAAACAATACACAGGTATTGCCAATTTCAGGCATATCCTTGTAGGTATCTCAGTGCCACTAAGTGTTCATTATTGCTGATGGTTCAAAATCAGAAGCTAACCTAACCTGTACTACTTCTAGTAAAGGCATATGAAAAACAAGATAAAAAACAAGTGGTATGAACATTGAAATGGCCATTGTTTCAAATGTTAAATATTTCTAGAGAGTTGTTTTGTGACACTAAATAGCCACCCCAATCCTGGATGAGCCATCTCATACCTACCAGACACCAGATTCTAAAGCTATCACTACTCATATTTTGCCAATTAAGTATGTCCATAATTGTTGTCCAAGTGTACACACATTCATGACTGGTACACACGCCTCTTAAAATTGTTTCTAGAAAGCATAGATTTGTGAATGTGAAGACTTGATTTCTTTCCTAAGTCTAGATATTCAGGGTAAAAGTATATTTTTTTTCTCTCAATTTACTGTTCTGTTGTTCTGATCCTGTTCTGTTGCTCCTAAATTAAAATTTAAACATTTCAAATGCAAAAAACAACAAAAAAAATATTTTACTGGTATCCCTGTCCCTATGTCTTTATTTTTAAAAAAAAAAGTAAAACCCAATTTTTATCAACAGCAATAAACTTCAGGAAAAGATTTTTGTTGGAATAACTTCAGCTAAAAATATTTAAGAAGTTGAGAGGAAAAAAAATGAAAACCAAACCTGTACACAGGAAACAAATTTCAAACATACAAGGCAGTCAAAAGTACAAAATAAAAAGATCACAAGAAGCATTTTCATCTTTTTGTTAAAATAGTTGTTACAACTGACATTTTGAGAATAATTAGTTTTGTATTTCTAGAACATCAATTAAGTAACTACACTTTCCTTAAGCAGCTAGCTGTTGTGATTAACAGTGGACCAGTATAAACTCCCAGCATCAGGGGAAAAGTAGTATTAAAGTGCCACAGGCCTGCTTCACACACACACCTTCTCTCTCTTAAATGTGCTAAAAAATACAATCTAAAAGAAAAATAAGTCCTCTTGTAAATATTTCAACATTAAGTATTTCTGTAAGACTACATACACTGTGATAAAGCAACTTTTCATAATTAACTACATATGGCTCACAATAAAAATAGACATATTTCCCTTTACAAATACACCTATTTTTCATTCCAGAAAACTGCATGAGCTCTGGTAAAAAAAAAA
>VWZF01000898.1:33200-45486 GCA_013396755.1 Sclerurus mexicanus
AACCCCCGCGCTGCCGGGCCGGCTGCCTCGGGACGGCGCTTTCCTGTCCCTCCCTTTATTGTGTTTGGGTTTGGTTTTTTATGATTCGCGGCGGGGAACACTGCGGTCTCGGCCCTGCCGAGGCGCAGCAGCCGCTGCCCGCAGGTGTCCAGCTCAGCGGGCAGACCCGGCGAGCGGGGGCTGCGCCGCCTCTCTGCGCGTGGGATGCCCCAGGTAAGGCGGGGTGGGTTTCCACATACAGCCTGTCCCCTGCAGTTGCTGGGGGATTAAACAGAGCTGTAGTAAATGCACTCAAATTTCTGTCTCTTTGGCTGTTCCTCCGTTTCTCTATTCTTCCTTCTCCTCAAGTGGCAGTTCAAGCCGTCAAAAATATTCCATTATACTAAATAAACGCCTGTAAAAAACCCTATCAAATTCTTCTCAGTCTCTTGGCTGATTCCCTTCCTCAGATTGTCTTCTGGGTTCAGCACTGGATCCCTTGGGAGTTTTCCCTGACCCTAATGCCTGCAATTAAGTGTTTTGGCATCTTCCATCTCTGACATACTTTTCAGACCAAGGTTCCTTCTCTGAACCTTTTTCTTTTCATTCTCTTATTCTTTGATTCCCACAGGTTCTGAACCACACTGAACTGTATGATTGGAGCCATTTACATTTTTTAGGACGAAAGGGAGGCATATACCTTAAAGTAAATGCAGAACAAAATTCCTACTTTCACTCCAAGTTACGAAGGTTTTTAGGCATGTATTGGTAGGTGGGGACATGTGGAAAGACTTCTGGCAGGAGAACTACAAGTTGCACTAGTGCAGGAGAGCTTTTTCCAGAAGCCTCTCAAGTGATATGAATGGATCTATGAATTAGTCTGCCTGAGGCCAAGCAAGGTGTCTGACAAATCATGAATATTGGTACCATATTTCCTTTAATGTACTAGGCATTAGAATATTTAAATTTATTGCTGCTCCATAGCTTTTTGTCTGAAAAGTGTTTTGTGCGTTTGGTTTGTGTTTCAACATGAGACCTGCCTTACTAATCTAGAAGGGACACATGGTGTCCAACTGCAACCATGGCCTTCTAAAGTAAAAGGAGAAGGAAACCCACTTTGCAAAATAGCAACAAAACATTGCATGATTTTGTTCAACACACTGCATATGAGAAATGTCTGCTTTTGCTAAGAGAACTTGGGTCTGAGTTTTTTAAAAAAGAGTAAACCGGGTTACTGCATTCACTTAGTGAATTTTGTTGTTTGCTTGTCAAATGTAGAGCTTTCCTTGTCATATGAGAAGGTGTTGGGAGCACTGGGAACTTTGAAGTGGTGTTGGATTCTGCTGACTTCCTGATCCACTCTCAAGTTAGAAAGGTCCTCTTTAGCACTACAGCCTTGTAAGATGGCTGTGATTCTTTGTTGGTTTGGTTTTTGTTGTTCGTTTGTTTGGAGGGCTTTGTGTGTGCTGGTTTTGGCTAGGGTAGTTAGTTTTCTTCAGAGTGGCTGATATAGAGCTGTGTTTTGGATTTGTGCTGGACACAGTGATTATGATAGAGGTATTTTTGTAATTGCAGAGCAGGGCTTACACAGAGCCAAGGCTTTTTCTGCTTCTCGTAGTGCCAGGCTGGCAAGGAGGCTGTGGGTGCAAGGGAGGTTGGGAGGAGACACAGCTGGGACAGTGACCCAACTGACCAAAGGGATATTCCAGGCCACATGACATCACGCTCAGTATATAAAGCGGAGGGAAAACAGAGGAAAGAGGGGATGACTGGAGTGATGATGTTTGTCTTCCCAGGTCACCAATACACGTGGGGCCCTGCTCTTGTGGAGATGGCTGAACACCCGCCTGCCTATGGGAAGCACGGAATTAATTCCTCGTGTCACTTTGTTTGTATGTGTGCCTGTTGCTTTCCCTACTAAACTGTCTTTATCTCAACCCANTACACGGAGCCAAGGCTTTTTCTGCTTCTCGTAGTGCCAGGCTGGCAAGGAGGCTGTGGGTGCAAGGGAGGTTGGGAGGAGACACAGCTGGGACAGTGACCCAACTGACCAAAGGGATATTCCAGGCCACATGACATCACGCTCAGTATATAAAGCGGAGGGAAAACAGAGGAAAGAGGGGATGACTGGAGTGATGATGTTTGTCTTCCCAGGTCACCAATACACGTGGGGCCCTGCTCTTGTGGAGATGGCTGAACACCCGCCTGCTGCCTATGGGAAGCACGGAATTAATTCCTCGTGTCACTTTGTTTGTATGTGTGCCTGTTGCTTTCCCTACTAAACTGTCTTTATCTCAACCCACAAATTTTCTAGCTTTTACCCTTCCAATTCTCTCCCCAATCCCATTGGTAGGGAAGCAAGCAAATAGCTGTACGGGCTTGGCTGCTGGCTGCGTTAAATGATGGCACTGGGGTTGTTCTTTTGGGGTTTTTACTGTTGTAATCTACAGCTTGTTTCTCTACCTTTAGAAATACTCAAGGAGAAAATATAAAACCTTGGTTTCAACTCTGGGTTCTGTCTTTCAGAATAACTATAAATCTTTCATTGTAGAAGGCATGATGGCTGCTTTTAGTTGAATTAACGTTGTCCATACTGATTTCTTTTGCAGTGCGTTAAACTGAATGCCCATAATGGAATCTGCCAGCTTGTGTCTAGTTCTCATGTAAAGAAATTTGGAGCTGGACCTGTTCAGCATCGAGAAGAGACGACTGAGAGGGAACCTCCTCGATGTCTATTGGTGTCTGAGTGTCAAAAGGATGGAGCCAGGCTCTGCTCAGTGATGCCAAGCAATAGGACAAGGAGGCAATGGGCAGAAACTGATGCGCAGGAAGTTCCACCTGAACATGAGGAAGAACATCTTTATTGTGTGGTGGACTGTGCACTGGAAGAGGCTGCCCAGAGAGGCTGTTCAGTCTCCCTCACTGGAGATATTCAAGAACCATCTGGACACAATCCTGTGCCACGTGCTCTGGGATGGCCCTGCATGAGCAGGGAGGTTGGACCAAGTGCCTCCCTGTAGTCCCTTTCAACCTTACCCATTGTGTAATTCTGTGATTCTGTGAATATACTGAGGTGTGGAAGTACACAGTTAGGTCAGAAAAAGGACACTGAACACTATAATGACATGTGAAGATAAAAATGGCACCTTTTAATAGTCAAAATCTATTGGAAGCATGTACACAAATGGCTCAGCCCCAGTAAAATTTTATGAATAGTGACATGTCCCTCTGAAGTCCCTGAAAGTATGAATGTAGCTTTTAAATCTTAGCACTACTGGATGTATAATCTGTCCTGAAACCAAGTTTTTCCATTACCATTTCATTAGAGTTATTGCTTTTAAGTTGCAAAAAAGAATAATAAATGTTAGAAATCTTCCTCTTATTCTTTGAATGTTTACCCCATAGATACTCTTTTTCCATTAGTGCCTTCTTGTCCTTGTTTCAGGAGTTGAGCAAATTGTGTCCAGTTGTTTTATTTCCCTAAATTAATTATGTAAGTTTTGTGGCTCACTAATTTACAAGAAACCCATTATTTCTAGTGAACCACAGTTAGGGAACAGTTTCTAATTTTTAACCTCCAAACATGAAGTTTAGGGCATTCAAAAATATGCTGAATTTTTTGGTCCAGGGAGGTAGAAGGTCAGAAAAGGTGATGTACCCAGAGCTTCTTAAGTTGTTTTTTTTGAACATTCTCTGATGTAAACTTGAGCCTCCTATCTGAGATTTACTTATGCTGGGGCATAAAGATTTAGATAAAGCAGGTAATGTGTAACCCATCAGTTGAGGTGTTCAGTCAGGAATCTCTCTCACTCACGGACCTCAGCTGCGTTATGGGCAGCGAGATTCTTCCCCACTAGATGGTGATACAGGAGCAGCTCCGGCTTCCCTTTTGGAGAGCGAGCATTCCCATTCGAGTATAGTCTCTAAGATATAAGTGGATAATTAAAAGTACTTTCAAACAAACTTCTTTCCTGTTTCGTAGAAAACAAAGATTCCTGTAAGATTATAAAGAAGGACAAACTTTATAAAAGAGAGAGAAAGTATTTGAGTCACTCAATGTATGTAAATGTGTGGTGATAGCACTAATATGTAAAACTTACTGGGACACTTTAGAGTAAGATGTATTTTCAAAATTTGACATTCTAAATGGTGGCAGTCATAGTCTTTTGTCTAACTTGAAAAGAATAGTTTAATTCAGCACAAAGCAATCTATCAATCTATATGGCATAAATGATTCTGTGAAAGACCTTAGTTATATCAGAGGGATATCTGTGGAACTGCTTCTCATATGTAAAGACAGCAGCAGAAATTGAAGCTGTGAACATATTTAGAAAGACAGGTAGCTGTATCAAAAATACATTATATAAGCATTAGGCAATTGGATGTTACAGAGCTGTGAGAAAGTAATGGTGCACATGAAAAGTAAATGGTAGCAATTCAAAGGCTCACACTTCTTTCTTACCTATGAAATTTCAGTTTCTTTAAAATAAAGAGATAAAATCCTCTTCAGTTGAGCAGTTATATAAGTGTGGGCTGTTTACAAAAGACTTACTCCACAGCTCTTGCTCTCCCAGTGGTTTCCATTCCTCTGATCCTCTATATTTTATCTCAGTGCTTACTCTCAGGGCCTGGTAGTTCTAAAAGGGTGTGGATTATCTGAGATGCAAGCTACAACCATGAAAATATAATATGTTTAAAATACGAACATTGAATAATAAAGCTAATTTGTAAAGGTTTGTTTGTTAATCATTAGTGAGAATTTTCTACAGAAAGGGTAAGTGAATTGCTTAGAGTAGTTAAACCAGTCAAAAAATAGTTTCCCTCCCTACACTGAAAAATTGGAATTGGGCTTTGCAGCTTTCCTTATCAGCATCTGGTTTTATTTTCTGAAATACTAAGTTGTGAAAACATCCTGGTACAAGTTGTTGCTGTTAGAACTAGGCAGGAAATTAAACATTTTAGGAAATAAGAGGTTTTCCAGTATGGCTTGTTTTGTTTATCGGCATGATTATTAGTTTATTAATATCAGATACCAACATATCCTGGCTGAACCTTCTCAGTTCAGACCTTCCTTCTGACTTTCTTGACAGGTACCTTGATGTTGTCCTTCATTCCATCCTACTGTATCCCTTTTAATATCCCAAATGTCCTCTTCACAACATTGATGATTATCTCATCTTTACAGGCAGTAAAAAGTCTTTTTCTTGAGAACTCTGTGAGCATTTTTCTCTCCTCCTATTGCCCTGAGTAGGACCAGATGACATGGTAATATTTCCAGCCTATACTGTAGAAACACCAATACAGTTGTGTTAGTGGATGAAAAATAAAGAAAAATCCCACAGAGACATTTCATTAAGGTTGTGGTGTGTATTTGCTGCAAGTTCTACATACAATTCAATTTTCCTTTGTCCCTTGACTGATAAAAATGCTTGAATATCAGCTATTGTAAAGTGATCCTGTCCACTGTTTTACTTGGGGAACACATACATTTTAACACATTTTTTCTAATGCCCTACCTGCTTCTAATCCAGTTTGTCTTCATTTTGACAACCTACTGTAGTCTTGTATTTGAGAAAGAGAAGTTCAAGAGGTGTCTAGATACCCTCCGTTAAAAACAGATAAAATTAATGTTTCACAGTCTGATTCCTGAAGTAAATGATTTTTGGAACCAGAGTTTTAGACATCAGATTTACAAATTCGAAACAGACAGATTTAGCAAAGCAAAAAGAGAAAAAAAAAAGTAATCTAAATTGTAGAGCAGATAGGTTCATGAAATGGTAAAGCAACAGCATTAAAAAAATAGTTAGTGTTGAGCAAAGAAGTGATTTTTCAATCTTCTAATTATGTTTGCCACCTGCTGCCAAATTTGTTTGTGCCAGTATCTAGCTGACATTTGAAAGTATATTCAGTATATTTCCCAGAAATGGTATGGGAACATTCTATATTCCTATTATTCCATTCTATATTAAGAGTGAAGGAGAGTTTGTTCCAGGAAGATCACATGTAATAGAAAAATTAAGAATTGATACGTACCTAGAGTTGTCCAAAAGAATTGTGGGATATAATTTGTTTCTAAAAAGCCAAGTTCATGCTTTCCTCTTTACTAGTATTTATCCATCTGTCCATTATCTGCATGTTTTATTGTTATTTTTATCAATTTCCCTGCAGTGAACATTCCAGGTTGTAGTTCCAGATATACTGGGCAAATTTGAATAGCAGTAATTTTATTTGATGATGGTTATATTGTGATACAGGAATTATGGGAGTTTTACAGGTGACAAAGAGAAAAATTATTTAATCTTGTGACAAAGCAAGTAACATAATTTCGATAAAAGTGCTGAAAGTAATGACAATTTATACAGAAATGTACTGAGAACGAAGACTTACTCAAAGGCATTTAGTAGCAAACTTACTAATCATTGTGATATTTAGAATTATGATTATGTATTATAATGTGTTATTATGTGTTATATATGCTCTGTTGCAATGTGATTTGAGTCCTGATTTTTAAGACTGACAAATGTGCATTGTACTTCCTTAATATATTTGTAGGAATTCCATAAATACAACTATGAATAAATTCTTCTTATACACTGACTATTTTGTTTTACATCTAGCTGACTATTTGTGTGAATGAACAAACTTCCCTATCACGTTTCCATTGTAAGTAGACTCAGTACATGCCATTGCACACATAATTTTTAATTGATTAATAGAATCTGATAATCTGTTGATTATACAGTGTATACAGTGATAAACACATATATTCTTTATTTCCATTTTAAACCAAAACACTTATTGATTAGTACTTTTTGTTAGGATTGACAGTAAATTTTTCCATCTATAAAGAAGAAAAGGATGATGCTGAGGACCGAGTTGCCTGTAAAATAACTCTGCCATAGTGTGTCTGTGATACTGCTGAACTGGGCACTGAGGAAAGGACATACCTTTGTTCAGGTCCAGTCACTCTTGTCCGTTCTACAGTGTTAGTATAAAGCTTGGAATTCTCTTCCCAACAGCATTTCAACTTAGGCCATTTCAAATACCTGGAGGCTATATAATATCAGATTTATAGTTAGAAACATTCAGCTCTGTTGAATGAAAGCTGCATTTGCACTACAGTGGTTCACTCATGACTCATTTTGAACTCCTTATGTACCTTCCAGACCTTTAACATGAGCTTCCCTTCTGTCTCTCCAGTGCTTCTTGCTGCTGTTAGCGCTGTCACCTTCTCTGCTTAAACTCCTGGTGTTTGGCTCATTCGTCTCAGCTAATTTCCAGTTTTCTACCCTGAGGTATAGAATCTGTTTTCTAAGCCTCAGTCTTGATTGTTAAAAAATCTACTCTTTGTATGAACGAGCATATACATGTTGTTTTTTATAATAGTTGCTTGCTAGTATAGAATGCCAGGAATCTGTACTAACAGAAGACAATCCCCTCACCCAAAATAGCTTACAGTTTAGATAAACAGCCAAGAAAAGAAGGACCAAATGAGAAAGAAAGGAAGAGTAGAGCAACTGAGCAGTTCAGTTCAATGCTTATCTTGTTATGCTCCTTGTTCTCAATTTTTTTTTCCTTAGAAATTTAAAAAACCAGAGTATTTTGTTTTTATACTAGTTTGTGAACTAATGAGGGAATCTGACATCCATGGCCCTTTTAGGCCCATGTAAGGATATGAAAGGAAAAAAATCCAAGTAAATGTATTTAACAAGTTATTATTTTGATTTTGGAGGACTAATCTATAGATGGTAGTAGACCAATCTTATTTCTACAGACCATTCTAGTTCAGCAGCAGTTACTTTAGTGTTCACTATGAGATTTTTTCCAAAAACATATATTCTTCCAAAGAAACTATTTTAGGATTCATATACACCTCTAAATTGTGTTTCTGCTAATATAATTTAGAGCAGATTATTTCTGATAATAGAAAGTTTTCACAGAAATGGGTAGAAACAGTTTGTAGTTGTCTTAAAGCATCATTTAGAGCCTGTGCTATGCCCCAAATGAATAAGACTAGAGATACAAGGTCTGTGGGCAGGACATACCCAAATGTGTTTCTGTTTAGGGTGGTTTCCATACCTTGACTGTTATGTAATCACATCAAAATGATACAGAAAGCTTCCCCCAGTAAAGTCTTGGGGAATGCTAAATGGTGGAAATACTGCTTTCTCTCCCACAAAGATGAATCACTCAAATTGAGCAAAGTACAACCTCAGCAGGAGCAAAAAAAATCTTGTTTACATACTGCAAGTCTGCAATAATGAACAGCCCTCAGAATTTGGGAGAGCAACGTGGTATGTCTTTTACCCAGGAAGAAGCTTATTTGAAAATCATATTGTTACATCTTAGTAGCTGCTACAGGCAGTGTGATTTCTCTCTATCTGATCAACAAAAGAGTCTGTTAAATGATAACATACTGCTTTATTTTCTGTTTCACTAAGTCATATCCTTCTAGGGAATTTTATTGCTTGAAAAGTGGGTTTTCAGAGATATTTCTTGTTCATGGTTCTGCAACCACTTCATTTTTCTAAGTTTCCCTAGGGCTCTGAGTAGCTATTGCTTCAGACATAACAGAAGTACTGTGTTATTGCTACCAAATCATATTATTTGCCACCTAGAATGTTCATAAATGATTCATTGAACAAGACATAAAAATAAATACATTAAATTGCACATCACATTAAAATTATATTCAAATTAAGGTGCACTTTCCAGAAAATATACCTTTTATATCATATTAGTTAAATATATTACTAAGACAGCAATTAAAGGAACCCTTAAAAGTAAACAATAAGCTTAAAAGTTTTTAGCAGGACCTCAGCCTAGGATATCGGTATTTAAGGGTTTCACAACCAATGGGGAGAGGGTTAGCTAAGGGCCAATAAGGGGAGTTCACATAGCACTGCAAGAAAGAATTCCTGCACACTCAGGTAGGGAGATAAGAGTTCTCTCAAAGGGTTTTGGGAAGAAGAAAGGTGATTCAGGATAAAAAGACAACAACTCCATTTTAACAACACAGTAAAAACCTGTTTTTAAGGCATTTTGTCTTGCTTCTTCATTTCCTTCACAAACTCATTTCTGGCATGACTTCTTCCATTAGGTCCACTAGCATAGTTTTTCTTGTTGAGCTGTAAATGATCTTAAGGAAAATCAAATGAAAATGTAAGGAGAATTTTGTAATTGTATCAGACAGTCCATTTATTGTTTCTGTCCTATCATAGTTTAGTATTACAGGGCCATCAAAACAATTAAAAATATGGTTTTTTATAAGGTAATAACGTCATAGTAGTATAAATATATTTTGACACTGGGATAACTTCCCAGCATTATTGAGCTGTTGAAAAATTTTGCATCCAAGATTTGTATCAGACAATTTCTAGTTTAAAAAAAATTCTATTACCCTTAATATTACTCTTTTTTTTTTTTAACATGGGTGATTTGTTTCAGTGTTATGTTTGCCAGTTTTAAAAAACATGCTGTCATGCTGTCATACTGTCATGCTGTTTGAAAACCTAGTCAGTATTGCATCCATTTGTGCACTCAGAACAAAAACAAATGAAGCAGATAAAAAATAACTGTCCAAGATTAATTAAATTCAATTTAATATAAATTGGACTAATCTTATATTTTGTTTACAAACTGCCACATTAAATTATTTCTTCTACCAAAACATATAAAAATAAAGAGTTGGAAATCCTGTTATCAAGATTATGATTTGTTTGGTCTAACAGTATTTTCATGAGTCTCGTAATTAAAATACAAATTTAGAATGTGAAACTTTATTAGGAAGGAGAGACGAAGAAGGAGAGTAAGATATTACTCCATATATTGAGGCATACATGCTTGCTCTGAGAGGCAGGATCTGTCAGGAGATAAACCTGTTTAAAGTCTGTAGTGATGATAAAAGAGAAAAATCACAAAGGTACTCTCATGGTTAGTGAGGATACAACATCAATAAAAGGTGATGAGGTAGATAAAATAATTTCAGACTAGGCTGGACTTTGGAAGAAGTTCAGCATGTAGCAGAATGCAAAATATTAACAAGTTCTTTGAATGTATTGGCCAAATTTTTATTTCAATGATAAGGAGGAAAACAGGATGAAATGCATCTGACATTCAGTGTAGATCGAGAATTTGAAGGTGAAAAGCAATATTCATGATTGTGGTAATGAAATTACAGAATTCACTAATTCTAGGATGAAAATAAAACTATCATTAGTGAAAAATCCCATAGGAAAGAATTCTAATGGAATAAAGAGCTCAGGATTGCCAGCAGAGCCTTAGGAAAAAATATGAAGGGCATAAAAGAGAAATATTTCAATGTGAAGTAGGTTGGAATAATAAAATGAAAAACGCAGGATAGAGAATGACAGATTTGCAAAGAAAGATCAGAGAGTATTAGTAGCTATCCTGAATGTCTACCAGCAATGACGAAACAAAAAATTTAGGTGCTTAAATAAGTATATCTTCAGTAAGATATATGAAGTAATATGTCCACTGCATTTGAAACTGACAAACCCTAAAATGGAGTGCTTGTTTCAGTTTTGATGAGTGTATTTCATTAAAGTTTTGGGCAATGGGAGAAAAGCTACAAAGGATCAGTAAAGCCAGCCTGCTGGAAAACATGACACACCTAACAGCTTGAACAAAATGAACTTAACAGAAGTATGAATGACCAAAATAACTTACCAAAATGAATTCAGACTGTTCAGCCAAAGGTAGGATGGCTTATGTTCAAATATGTAAAGTGTATCTGAAAATGGGAAGGGAAATGCCAGTGTTTTCTCTGAGACAAGAAATAACAGCTCAGTTTGCAGGAAGAAAGATTTATGTTAAATATTAGAGGAGGAAAAACCCCAAAAAGCCAGTATTTTCACATTTGAGTAGTTAAATACTGGGCAAATTGTAGTATCTTTGTCACTGAAGGTTTAAGGGCAGGTGCTGTGTGCAGTTTAGATCTTGCCTTTGGGAAAGAGAAATCAATTCTCTGTGATTCTTAGACTTTATACCTCCTTTACAGAATGAAGAGAGCTGTGACAAAAATGCACAGAGAGTAGCAGGGTAAATAAACACAGTTTTTATATGAATGTTTGTGCTTCTACTAATGCAGGTAGAGATTTGTATTGGTATTTTGAAAAACAGAAGACATGCATCTTTAGTTTCCAGCTGGAATATAAGTTTCTACGAAAGAATATAAACAAATTTCATCTCTCTAATGAGACATTGATGATAAGAATTTCTTTTTTAAAATCATTGTATTCTGAAGCTAATGGGATTTGTACCTATTTGAACATTTTCTATGTACTTCCACAGTAATATAAGGAAGGTAAAGTCTAAATTATTTCTGGAGAAGGACTGATTTGATGTAGTCTCTTGATTTAGTCCCCTTTAGATTTTACCTACTGTGAAATGATTTATTTCTAATGGATTTCTATTACACATTACCTGCAGAGCAACACTTGTAAAAGTGAGACCTAGCCATTTTAATGGCTGTCTTGAGCCTGGTCTTGACTATATTTGAAATATTAAATATATTATTTGAAATATTAAATTATATCAAATGAAATTTAAAGTACGGAGCTGCAGTTAAGATGCTTTTTGGCCATTTACACTCTCTATGTTAGCCAATTTTATTGCCTTTTAACTTTTTATCATTTGTTTGTTAGAGTTTCTTTCGGTTTTTTTCCACAGTCAACAGTAACTCATAGATGATAAGTCTTTCTCAAGCTGAGAACAGTAAGGAATTTGCTATCAAAAATCGCTTTTGATTAATTGATTTGGATTTGATACTTTGTGTAACAGAAAGCTACATTCATGAGCAACATTTCAGATACTATAGGAGTGGCGTGATAACTGTGATGGTTTAAGGATAGAAGCAAAGCTGAAATTGTCCATGTTAATTAAGGACTGTAGATTTTAAATCAAATGGCAATGATGATGACGACTTTACTGTGAAGGCAGAAATTGAAAGGAGATCTCAATTAGCCTGCTTTCTTTTCTTGCATGTGTTGGATGTATTCTATTTCAAATAACAGAATTTAGTTTCTTCTTGTTTTAGTTAAGGTATGGAATATAATTATGATATAGTTTTGTTCTGTGTATTTGGTGCATTTGCTTGATGAATCCTTCAGGTATGATGAGGAACCTGACCCAAAGTCTAATACTGTCAGTAAAAATCTCCTATGCACTTAAAAGGAAATAGAGATGGACTCTAAATGAGCTTTTATGAGCAGATTTTATTCCAACAAGTTATTACAATTTTGCTCTTATGTTGTATGGCACAGCGTTTGTATCTTTATGATACTAG
>VWZF01000898.1:51377-165379 GCA_013396755.1 Sclerurus mexicanus
CAGCAGTGCCCTGGCAGCCAGGAGGGCCAGCCCTGTCCTGGGGGGCATCAGGCAAAGCATCACCAGTCAGGACAGGGAGAGGATTGTCCTGCTCTGCTCTGCACTGAGGCAGCCTTACCTTGAATTCTTGGTGCAGGATTTTTTTAATAAAAAAGCTCTCAGAGAGTGTCCAAAAGAGGGCAATGAAGATGGTGAAGGGTCTCAAGGGAAGCCTTATGAGGAGCAGCTGAGGTCACTTGGTATGTTCAGCCTGGAAAAGAGAAGACTGAGGTGAGACCTCATTGCAGTCTTCAACATCCTCACGAGAGGATGGTAGAAGGGGCAGGCACTGATCTCTTCTCTGTGGTGACCAGTGACAGGTCTCAAGAGAATGGCCTGAAGTTGTGTCAGGGAGATGTAGGTTAGACATTAGAAAATGGTTCTTCCCCCAGAGGGTGGCTGGGCACTGAACAGGCTCCCCAGGGCGGTGGTCACAGCACCAAGGCTGACAGAGCTCAAGAAGCGTTTGGGCAACGCTCTCAGGCACATGGTGGGACTCGGGTTTGTTCACAGGGCCAGGAGTTGGACTTGATGATCCTGATTGGTCCCTTCCAACTCAAAACATTCTGTGACTCTGTGATTCTGTGAAGCAGTGTTGAGAAATGGATTACCATTCTGTTTATATTTACATATATTAAAATCTCCTGTAAAAATTAGCAAATAATAGTATTTCTGAAGATTCGGTATGTGAACTTGTAATTCAGTGAAGGAAATAGTTATCAAGAATAAAATCATTCTATTTATCAGCTGTATGAAAATTTAGAAGGCACTTAATAAATGTTTCTACTGTATTTAAGGATGTGGGCAGCAAAAAATCTTCACCCTGAGAACTGAAAGGAGAAATTCTCATGAGACACTTGCATGCTGAAATCTTGAACACAATAATCCCATCATCTAAATAGAGCATTGGCTTTTTAATCAGTCAAGATTAAGTGGAGATCAATGTTGAAGTAGTTTGTCATTATGGCTGTGAAAGTCTGTAATCTGCCTTAAGTGAAAATTGTGGAAGAGATTTAAAGAGGAGGTGAGAGATATATATATATACATATATATATACACATACCCCACATATATGTAATTACACAGAAAATAATTCTTCATATTTTTAAATAAATGGCAAAATAATTGCTGATACCAACAGAAGCAGAACTGGGTCAATATTTAGTGAACAAAAAAATTTAATCAGAGAATTATTTTATATGTGGCTGGCACATGTGATTACAGAGGAACAAAACTTAAAGGAAGTATGATGGACCAGTAAAAAGTTATCTTTGTTCTAGGGTGAAATACATGCAAAACAAAGTGAAAATAATTTTCTAGTGTTCTGCATTTAAAAAGCATGACAATTCCTTTCCAAGTTCGAAGGAAGAGCCTACTTTACATTCAATGTGCACCTTGTAGCTTTTAGGCAGTAGAAGAATACCAGTGCAGGTTACAGCAGAACTAAACCAAAGTGGCAGAAGAGTAACCTGGTGTCAGTCTTAGCTGTGAAAAGAATAGTGCTACTGTTCAGTACCAGTTATTCTTCTGGAAAATAACTGAGATTATGAAGTATTGTGATTTTCTGGAAGGAATATAGTGTTCTTTGGAAGATTGTTACTTACCTAGGATTATAACAATAAACTGATAACAAAAGGGCTTGCCTTTGTCCATCTGATTATTATCAAATATCTGATTATTGCACATACTGAGGTGGTTTATAGCTATCATAATGAATCATCCTGTCATGTGGCAGAATGAAAAGGAAGATTGAAAATATGCAAGTAACAGTCACCTCCCGTTTTTAAAATATTTACCATTTATATTTGCTGTTTGCCAAATACAGCCCTTTGGAGCAGCAGTCATTGCACAGAAATTAATACAGGCCTTTTATTTCATAGCTACTGAGAAGTTCCAAGCTAACTTGTTTCCTTCAAAACAACAAAGAAGAATGTCTGAGTGGACCACAAAGTGCTGCTGAAGAACCTTCTCATCATGTGGAGTATTTTGAAACTGTTATATTGGTTTTCTGTTCATAACTCTTCTCATCCCCAGAACTTACATGGTGTTACATTACCTTTTCCTTTTCTCTGCTGCGATTTTCTCCTCTCCTGCTGCTCCTGCTGCAGTGTTTGCACATTGATGTGTGATTTGTTATTATGTCCCAACTGAGCAGGGTTGAGAATTGTTACATGTTTGTCCCAGTCAAGAATCAGAATGTGCCTCTGTAATGCCAGTGTATGTAATTGGGTTTTCAGAGTGGTTAATCAGAGCTTGTGGTTTGCACTGGAAAAGTCATAGATGTGTTCTGGTGTGATGAAATTGGGTTATATATGAGAACAGTGCCTGTCAAGCTTTCTAGAGCCTGGACCTTCAATGTTTACTTTGAAGATTCAAGATAAATTTAGCTCATAAATTGTTATTCATTGCTATTCAGTCTACATGCATACATATATGCAGCATTCAACATGCATGTACACATGCATTCAGTCTTGTGAGAATTAGTGCTGGAGTTATAGCAGATCTCTTTACATCTGCAAAATGTCTTGGATGCTCTCTTTAAGCCAGTTTGTAAGAAAATTACTGATTTACACAAGGATGAATGAACGCTTTGCATGAACCTGTTCAATCTCTTCTATTGAGACCAAAAATAAATATTTCAGTTGTTCTGAGAGGGAAAAAACCCTCTTTATTAACATTGTCAAGCTATCACAGAATCACAAAATCATCCAGGTTGGAAGAGACCATTGAGTGCAACTGTTGGCTCAGTACCACCATAATCACCCCTAAACCACGTCCTGAGGTGCCGCATCCAGATGTGTCTTGAACACTTCCAGAAATGGTGATTCTATCGCCACCTCCCTGGGCAAGTTATTTCAATGCCTAGCAGCTCTTTCAGTGGAAAAAAAATCTAATATCTAATATGAACTTCCAAACATTAACCTTGGAAAATAATGTTTAACAATATTCATAGGACATGCTCAATTCCAAAGATCAAAAGAAATTGCATGTAAATGCACTTAATGTACTTATTTGGGATAATGTGAGACATCCTGGACCACCCATATGAAAAGCAGAGAGCTTCTACAATTAAGTCTGTGGGAGCCTCTGAGCAGAGGATCTAAACTGAAGGTGTAATATACATTAATATCGAATTTTAAATCATACTGTTAGAAAGGTATCATCATTCTTATAATGCTTGGAGTGTATTGTGGTCTCTGTAAAGCTGTCATTTTTCTGTAGTTGTCCCTGAGATGTAGCCAGCCATTTTCAGTGCTGAAGCTTTATTCTTCTCAAGCAGCTCTTGATGTAAATTTGTAAAACTGAACAGAAATCTGTGCACTTATCTCTGAGACTTGTACAAGTATAAAAGAAATTCCTTTCAAACAATACATCTGACTGAAGACAGTTTCAAAGTTGTTATATAATGAATTTAAATAATTAAGCAAATTATCTTTGAATTTCCCTGTAACAACTTTGAAAGATTCTGCCTTTGTCATGCGTCCCAGTGGGAGAAGCATTCTAAGAGTTCCAGGTACTTCATTAGTCTGTCAAAATGGGAATATCCTATTTTACTTCTAATTACTCTTCTTTGTTACTTGGTAGCAAAGACACTTTACATGTGGTCTTTTAGTGATTTACTCTTCCTTGTAATTAGGTGACATGATTAAAATACACTTTATCTTACGTCACTTTTAGAGAGTGCCATTTATGTTAGGGGTAGAAGAAAGTCATAAATTAATGACAACCTGCTGTGATAGTGTCATCCCTTAAGTCAATTCCTATGATATCAAAAGGCCAATAATTTTTGTTGTTTTCAGAAGTCACACTGTAAAAAGTCAATCCACATTTAAATTGTATAGTGTAAGTCAGTTGAGAGTTTATAAAATGCACATAAGATACAGACTTTATTATCATTTTCTTAGAAAACACAGCTTACTAGTGGTGTGTTCCCATGAATTACAAGTTTTTTTGTATTTGGAACTAGTTCAATATTCGGGATGAATGAAGGTATCTGTTAGGTAATCTTACTCATTGTCATTTATCGGTACATTTATACATTTTTCAACATTCTGCATGTGCCATTTATAAGATATTTAATGTCTCCCTCCCACTTTTGCAGTAAGGTACTGTGCTTAATTTCAGACAAGATACTACACTACTGACTGGAATGCGTTTGGACAGTTAAGTAGATCCCAGAGAAAAGATGAGTGGATATCTAAGGAAGGAACTGATCATGGTCCAAGAAAATTAGAGCACGCTACTCCAAGTCCAATAGAACTAGGGAATTTATATTAGATCATCTGTCACAATCCACTGGCCTCAAATATCAAATCTATTCTCCAGAAGAGCATCTGATGTAGCAGAAAGTTCTCAAACTGTCCAACACTCATAGTTAAGCCATAAAGGTGTAGGAAGGACCAGTCAGCATGGAATCTCACAGACAACATCCCACATGGGAAGCAGAAGCTATTTGTTTTCAGATAAATATATAGATGAGATGAAATCACTTCTATTAAGAGATATAGGAAGATGAAACAAGTTTTCCAATGCTATAATGAGTACCAGCTCTGCCTGGTGAAGCACAGAGAGCCTTACATTTGTTTTTTGAAATTTTACAGCTCAATGCCTGTAGATGAGGTACCAGTGTGGATGTGGTGGTTTAGTTTTCTTGGTTCTGGTCTGGGCCTTCCTTGGTAACCAGGTTATAACTAAGGAAGTATTCCACACCATTCCTTCACGTAATCAGGGGTATATAAGACAAAGGAAAGTTTTCTCCCTCTCTCCCTTTTGTGTGCTGGGGAGGATATCAGGTCTCTGTGTCAGCTTAGATCTTATCTGTGTGAGCTGAGGCCTCTCTGGGAAGCTGGTATCTCAGCTACAGAGGTGGAGATCGCTACTGTTTCTCTTAAGGGGAATTTTGGTGAGAATTTATTGTATTAGTTACTTATTGAGCTTTTCCCTGAGTTTACAAGTGTGTGTGTATCTGTTTTGTTTTTACCCATTTTTGTCCCGCTTCCCTTTCCCTTTTCCCCCTTTTCCCTTTTGGAGTTGTTTGGGGTTCTTATTCTGTAGATTCACAGTGTTTGATTGTATATATTTGTATATGTGAATATATATACACTTTTACGACAATTCTCTTTTGTTTTTTTCCCTTTTCTCTTGGGAGTGGGGGAATCTGTGTGGTTGGGCAGTTGGGTTTGGCTGGGAGCCAACCCAATCCTCCACAGTGGAGAAGATCATAATGCTTGTTGGAATCAACAATATGGATTATCAGACCTGGGCATGTCTCATGTACCCTGATACATGATGTCCTACAGTGGGTTAAACTTCCGTGTACTCAGGGCTGCTCAAGATTCCCAGCCAAATGATATCGGCAAACATGAGTAGCTGTAGCCTCAGAAGGAAGGTAGGTGTTGGCCTCTTTTGCCATGATCTCTTACACTAAATAAATAAATTACTTGATATTTAAAAACCTTTAAGATTTTTGAAGTAAAATTGTTTCTCAAAAGGGAAATGTGTACAAAGAGAAGGAATTGAAAATTGCTTTTCTGAAATGTTTAAATCTGTGAGATTTAGGTATTAATATAAAAAACATATAGAAAAGATGGATGAAATTGGAAATAACAAGTACTTGCAAGGATAATAAAAATTCTGTTTCACAAATAAAATTCTGAGAGCTATAAAAAAGGAGTTATTTAAAATAGAACATGAAAAAAGATGACTGAATACACAGACAAATTTCTTTCTTAAAGGAAATTTCTTAAAAGATCATAACACAAATCAGAGATGTCAGAGAAGAGGGTTGTTCTGTCATTCTTTTAAAAAAAAAGAACAAATGCATAAAACCACCAGCTGTTCTCCAGAGTTCTCCGAGAACTGCAGAATCGTCGTTACTAAGCAATGGGACAAAGTTCCAACAAGGCTGTAGCAATGAAGTCATGGTTGGATTTCTTGATAGATGTAAAGGGTTTGACTGAAAAGTGGTTTGTGACTCCAGAAATAGTAGATGGTTTAAGCTGGCACAAGCCAATGTTGCCAAAATGAAGTTGTTCTGCTTTCTTAATTCACTGTTCACGCAGTCAAGGGAACCCTCTCAGCCAGTGAACCAACATTGCTTTTTGCCTGTGCCAGTTTTGCCAGGTGCTTTCTCTGTGGCTGGGAAAGCACTTGATCCAGGACAAAGAAAATGTTTCAGAGATGGTAACAATGAGAAAGTAAGACTGCCTGTTCAGCAGCATTGTTGACTTACTTGTCTCAAGAGAAACAGAAAGTTACAGCCTACATTTTCAGACAGGCATCTAACCGCAAAAAACAAGCAGAAGCAAGAAGTTTATAGTTGCCCTGAAGTAAAACCTTTTTTCATACAGTGACAAAAAGACACCTGTGTCTCAAAGGGATTTTACTTGACTCTAGTGAAGAGATCCTTCACTTCTGAGTGGAAAGGCTGGAGCAGCAAGTTGAAGCACACAGTATTATCCCAGTATTATTAGCCAATAGACCTAGAACCTGCCTAATTGCCCTGCTCAGAGTAAAAAAAAAAAAAAAATTAAGGACAGGATGGCATATAAATGAAGATGCGTTACAGATAGTATCTCCTATCAACATGGATTCCCATAGAATATTAAAAAAATATGAATTACTGGACTTTTAATTACATTATTTTCATGTGGCATGATGAAATGAAAACATCTTTGTGCTTGCCAAGACAGTGAGATTGTTATTAAACAAATATGCTGCTAGATTACTGGACAATCATTATAATAAAAGCAGATAAACTAAGAATTATTATAGACCAGAGTAAGACCCTTAGTTTTGAACATTACATGTTGAAAATTTCTCACGGAGAGATTTTAAGCTGTGCACGTCAGTAAAAATTTTTGACAACATCAGTCATGTATTAAAAATAAAATCCACAAAAAGATGACACTTCTCTTTGCTATGTTTCTGTTTCAGTGACTTTCCTTCAGTACAACAGGGGTAGTAAGGCACATTGATCTGGGTCTTTTGGAGAGAAAGGGTCAGTGTGTTCTTGATTTGTGATGAACCTGGTGACAAGGTTGGGCTGTATAATGCTCTGATAAGTATGAAGGAAAAGATCTTGTCAGTGAAGAGAAGCAAATGCCAAACTGGGCTGAAAGATCTCTTTGGGACTCGGTACCAAAGGCACAGGAGAAAGACGAAGTCTATTGTACACATGGAAAATGAGAGATTGTAAAATCTTCATCATATCTATCAATTTATTTCAGTTAATTCATCCTTTATTTGCTAAAACAAAAGGTTTTCCTCAAAATCTGCTAAAACCAGATGTTTTCCTCAAAGTTCCTCAGACCAGAGTGAAACAGGTGAGGAAGAGAAACACTGGAAGAACTACTGGTTTTAAAATGAACAACACCAGTGTATTCTGAATCTGTTTCTAAATGAATTCTATAATCTTGATCCATGTGAGCACAGGCTACGTGGAACTTCTTCTTGTGACATCATCTAATTGTTTGTGTTTGCAGAGCACTGAATAAATATTTTTAAAAAGACTGAAATAGGGAAACACACTGTTAGGTTTTCAAGTGGCTTTTTGGATCTGAAATCATTGGAGTCCCATTATATTTGCGTAAGATGCACTCTACATTTCAGAAAATGATAATACAATTATACAGTTGATTGTTAAATCTGAAAAGCAAACACAGACAGGAATTTGTGAGGCATATTTTTGATAAACAAGAAATAGTGAAAGCATGGAACTGCTTGAACAGGATCCTGAAGGTAACATAGCTCAAAACCTCTGTGTTTTTAGAGAAAAAATTGAAAATCTTAAATGAAAGCTTCATAATAATCCAAGCTGAAGATCTTCAGACTGAAGTTGTAGGTAGTTGCTCAATAGAAAATTTTCCAAGCAGCTGGAAGTAGAGAAATGTGCTGGGTTTAATGAGATGAAATTGGTCGCTACATAGTCATTCTGTACAAAGTAGCACTCACATTTCAGAATTCCCAGAAAATTGTGAAGTCTATGCTACACTCACTAACCACTTCAATTCCATCAGATTTAGATAGAGAAGTCAGAAATTTTTTGTAATAATGAACAATTAGGATTTATTGGTCAGATTTCTCTAATGCGTTCTTGTCCCTTCTGACAATAAAACTGGGAAAACTGCCATATCACTGGAATAAAGATTTCTCAAGGTGTGCTGCAAATATTTTATTATAATCTGTGTTTGCACTCTTCTGAACAGGATGACCCATTCATTACTCACAAACGGGAAGGTTGTTTTCATCATCAGGGTCTTGTTTAGAGGATTTTCTGAACATCAAAGTCATTGTTTTAGCAAGTTTCGCCTTTATTTACAGTATCTACACTATCTACTGTACCTGACAATATATCTGTATATATGTATGTATTACAGTATTTATGGATACATCTAGAGATATATCCGATGCTATAGTGAGATATGTGGTAACCAGCAAGGACTGTTGCCTCTTGTTTTACTCTCTCCGTCTCTCTGCAGGTTTTTTTGTTTGTTTTTGTTTGTTTTGTTTTGTGGGTTTTTTTTAAGATGAAAATACCATTTTCTAGTTATTTAAATGGAACCTACACTGTAGTAAAGAAAATTCAGTGGAAGAATTTAGAGACTTTATTTTGAGCTATAAAATACTCACTGCAAATACTCTACTCACTTGTTCTCTCAACAGCAGTGTTTGAATGTGGGGTCTCTCCCTTTCTCCAACTTTGCATTTCAGAAATGTTGACTTCATGTTTCTCCTTACTTTTTGACTGCTTATTAGAAAATGTGAATGTTTTGAGGAAGGTTGTTCTTTGCCTGATGCCTTCTCTCTGGATGCCATGACACTATGACAGCTGGTTGGGGAAGCATTTCTGTGTTTTCAATACATTAAGTGCATCCTGCAGATTTTCATGGTTAAAGTGTTTAGAAAAATAGCACAATGCACAGAGAGCAGCTACAGAAATAACATATTGTTTCTACAGATGGGCCATCAACTGCTGGTTTTTATTTTTCACAGACATAGCATTTTATAGTACCAGTGTGTGTGTGTGTGTGTGTGTGTGTGTGTGTGTGTGTGTATATCACACTCCTCTGTCATTTTGTAAATTAAATATTTATAAATTTAAAGCATTTAAGGATGTAGGCATTTATTTAAATGGTAAGCAGCCTACCACGCCCATCAGCCCTCCACCAAGACAACATCTTAATATGCTGTATTCAGGAGAGTTTGCAGTGAAATTTCTCCTTTCAGACACTGCTGCCATCTCCAGACAATGGAATGCCATGCTAATGGCCACCACTGACCAGCCCGGATATCTGCAAGTCATTTGTGATAGGAGAGGAAGACAGTTTAATCACCAGAGTGAATAATGGAAGATATAGAATGTAATCTTGATAAATAATCCTGTTAAGAGGGAAATTGAAAGCCATTTAAATATCCTGCTTGATACTAATAGGCTTTTCTACAGGATTATATAGATTAATACTCAGATTCTGGAGGCAAAGTTTCCTCTGTAGTCTTGCAGTCTTTTTTGCAGATTATATAATTTTTTTCTCTCTCTAATTATCAGAGCAAAATCATGTATACTTTTAGGGGAAAAAATAGGATTTTTAAAAAGAATGTTGAAAAACATTTTATTCTATTTACTATTTTATTTCAGATACATATTTTGTTTCTTTTAAAAGTTGACCTAATTAAATGATTTTCTCGAGAGTTAAAAAATGTTTGGGAGTTGTTTCTTTTTACTAGTTATAATGAAGGCAAAGGGCATTTCTTGGGGAACCAAATCCTCAGGTGCTTGCTTGAAGGTAGATTCTTTTTTACAGGTGAGCAGAGTAAAGAAAGGCTCAGGAGTTCTGCATGCCTCAGGCAGCTCATGAAAATACCAAGCAGAACTGCAGCCTTTTTGTGGATGGGACTGGAAAGGGCTGCTTTGCATTCCTGCTCTTTTCAGTGGAATGATACAGAAACTAAGTTTAAACAGATTAACTCTCAGTATTACATTGGGACTATCTCAGTAGTTGATCTATGCTAATGTAGAATTAGTAATTATGTAGAAACTACATTCTTTTTCAGTACGATTCTTCATTCCTTTCTAGAATAATAAAGATTTCATGATTCAGTTAAGTCTGAACAGGAGAATGTGGACTTTATATGCTTGATACCGCTGTTGGACATGAAATTAAAGATGTAGTTAAAAATAAATTACTTTAGGAGCAACAGAAAAAATCAGCATGGGTAAGTATAAACATCAGCACTGGAAAATATTAAGATATTGGAAATCAGAAAAAATTCTTGAACAGAAGATCACAACATTAAGTGAAACTACTTTATACAGGAAAACACTGCATAGATGACAAGTGAATGAAAGAACAATTTAAGTGTAGATGTTACTGCTTTTGTCTTGCATTCATAGAGGAAGACTTCTCCTCTTCCTCTTATTTTCTTCTACTCTTATGCTCCTTCCTGCTTTGCTTCTTCTTTTTCTTCCTGTTGAATGCAAAAATTATTTTCTAATACCTGATTACTGTGGCATAATGTGCTCCACATACTCTCTTATTAATATAAATATATATATATATTTATATACTGAAGTTTCATGTGCATTTTAATTGCAAACAGAAGGAGTAAAAATTGTGTATTGAGGGATGGATAAGTACATTGGAAATGAATGTTAGATTCAGAAATTATTAAACTCTGAAGATCCTAGATGGAAAGAAAGCTGTCAGCCTGCTGGTGGATACCTGGTATCCAGAGGTAAAATAGCTGTGGCTCCTGAAACTGGAGAGGTACTATAGCCTTCCACTTCAAAATAAGAGAGACAATATAGAACGCTTTTAGGAGGTTAAGGGTTATGTTTCCTGCAGACTTGAAATAGAGAAGTATACCTGGATGAAGAGGACGGTGACAAAAATTGCGGAGCTTCAAAGAGGGAACACAGTGTGTGTTTTTCTGTGATTGCAGTTACCCTGCACTTTCACATAGAAGTTTGCAGGGAAACGGCAGTCTTTTCTCTCCTAAAAGCCAGTTGCCTTTTGCAAACCAAAGTAGAAATGGCTCTTTTCCTATCACTCTGCCTTCTCCATGGAAAGCAAGATTTTTCCAAGCACTTGAGGCAATATGAGAGCAACCACAGAATTTCAAAGAAGACAAAGATGGCATTGAAAATAGGAGTGAGAAAAGCTTCGATAATATTGAAAAATGAATGCAAATATGTTACACTGACCTGTAGTACAAAACAAAGTGATTCAGCCTCTTCTACAATGTATTTTTAATTTCTGAGTTGAAGGGATTGTCTTTTTGATGGTTTTTAGTTATATGACATAGAGCTACAAGGACCAAAACAAAGCAGCATGTGCAACATCAGTGAAAACATTATCATTAAATGTTTTATTTCATTGTGAAATAACTCATTCCCAACACTTGACTTAGGATAACAACCTCCTCAATGATGATTCGAGAAGCTGCCACACCTGCTAGTTTTACAAGCTTGTTTCATTGCTAAGAGTGGATATGTTGGCTGCATAAGGGGACTGACATCCTCAGGGAAACTGGACACAGATGCGAAGAGCAGGAGTCAGCTCAGGTCCTGACAATTACTGAAAGCAACACTCCAAATCATTAGTGCCAAAGATCCCATTCTATAACGCCCATGAGGTGTTCACAGGTGGGAACACAGACCATGTAAGCAATTTCTAACAACACACACCTTTGGACACCGCAGTGCACACTAAACACTCTCAAGCTTGACTGGAGACTTCTTACTGTTAGGTTTTCCCAACAATAATCTGATAATTTGCTTGTTTTTCATCGTAACTGGAGTGAATTTATTTTTCAAAAATGTAAGGATTATGGTGCTATTATAATCTTCTACAGACTGTTTGACAATGCAGTTGCAAAGACAGCATGAAATTGTATATTCCTTACTTCACAGTGATCAGGGAAGATAATCTAGGGCTGGCTAGTGCAAACTTTTCACTTTTTTTCTTCTCTTACTTTATAAAAGCTGTATCGGACCAAATCTTCAGTAAGTCAAAACTGGCTTTATTCCACTGAAAACCATGAATTATACAAAAGCCTTGGCTCCTGTATATAGATATAGCAAAAGTCTGCAGTTTTGCTTAGTTGTTTGGTGTTGTTTGCTTTTGATGAATGGCACATAACATTCATTCTCTTCCCTTAATCCCGAGGTGGTCAACAGTAAACCTACACATCCCATCTGGCCCCTGAAGGCAGAAACAGTGAGAGATCAGGGCTGGGAGTTAGAACCTGACCAAGTGATTTTTTTTTTTGATCATTTGCAAAATATTCCACAGTATTGTTTTCTGGAGTTTCTCGAACCCTCTTTCATCAGTCTCAATTTGAGGTAATTAAGCTCTGAGGAAAAGATGAAGCTCATCAACTTTTATGCATTTGTTTCAATAGCAATTTCTGTTGTATGTTTTTTTGGTTTGTTTTTTTTTTTCTATTCAATAATTCACACTAACAGAAATGTATCTCTATATAAATATACTCTATATCAAATGTATGTTGATTTACTTAGTAGAATCAGTTATTAGCTGCTATTGTATTTTGCCTGACTTTGCTAAATAATTCAGTAACTGCTAATTTTAAACAGCTCATGGAAAGTTTATCACCTACAATAGAGTACTAAGATATCATGACAAAAAATTAAAAGCCAATACTGATGCACTGTATCCTATCAAATTTACACCTCTGAGGTTTTAAAAAGGGAGAGATACAAGGAATGCGTAACTTTAACCTCAGTACTTTTTTCCTCTTCCTTCTCCCTTGTCTCCCTCTTGCAGAAAAAAAAAAGGTTTAAAGGAATTGCTATGAAAGCACAAGCCATCTGATTTAAAAACAGCTGAAGTTACAGCACAAGCTGGAAAAGACTTTGAACAAACTTCCTGTTCCACTAGTTTTTCCCCAACTAAACATCAGTTTTTTAGGATATATGACACCAGTGGCATTCATGATGAAGAATGAAAGAATCTGAATCTTATCTAGTTTCAAACCAAAGATAAAATAAAATTAATTAATGTTGAAGATACTATAGGGATTCTAAACTGCCTATTAGAGCATACCTGTTCCATGAACATTTTTCAAGGGAGATAAATAAAAGAAAATAAGCAGCAACTAATTCACTGAAATGATAGCTGTAAAATGAATCAATTGTGAGAAAGTTTCAGAAGCAGAGCTGGGGAATGCACCTGTCTTCATACACTTGGTGATTTAATTGGATGTCCAACTGACCTTTAGACCTTTTTAAAGAAAAGGGACTGTTTTTACATTAAATATATGAGAATAAGAAATTATGAAAATACAGATTTTGTTGTTTATTAATACAAGATTGACAATACATGGATATTATACAGACAAAATAAGGTGTATTTTTAAAGATGAGTCCTTGTGTTACCCTGTGCTCCAGACAGTCGTTTGCACTCAAGTGCTCCCCATTAAGGCTCTCTTTCCATGACTTTACTTGTTTTAACTGAGGAAATCCCTGCTGCTTCTTAGGGCAGCTTGTATCAAAACTGATACAAGATGCTTTATGACTAAAGGGGTTAATTCAGGTTATCTGGGTGCTTCTGGTACTTACACCAGGGGGAAAACTTCATATTGTCAGAAATGGTCAGTGTAACAGGTGAATTTATGTGTGCAGATGTCTTGCTTTTCCTCTTTGCCTTTCTGCTCAGTCCTGAAAATGCACAGGGGTCTTTTTTAGTTAATCCTTATTCTTATTTTAATTAAACATTAAGTACTTAGCACAAATACTAGCAATCTGCAAAGGAATGTCATGCAAAATGATAAAAGCAACATAAAGTCTGCTGGAATGCTTCACACTGAAACTTAGTTGCTCAAAAGGATCCTAAAGAATATGTAATTGAAGTAGTTTCCACTATGTTAAAAAAAAATAAATACTCTCAGCCTCTAATTTTTCTTAATAATTTTATGTAATATTGTCCTAGTTACAGTGGCCAGGACCAGTTTATCACGATGTGGGCATAACCAATGTGGGCTGTGTATTCTACAGCCTCTGTGTCATTTCTCATGAACAGTTAATAATGGATCATTTACAGCAGCTGCCCAGGGCACACCTGACCCCCCGGGTTACAAGCTGGGTGTTTAAGAACTCTGTGAGATAGGGAAGTTTTCCTGTCTTTACACCAATGACTCAGCCATGATAACTCCCCTCTGGGGAGGCATCAGCACCTTCACACTCAGCCTGAGGGGTCATGTCTGCTAATGGGCCATCAAAGATTCCAAAAATATCCCATGACTCACAAAGTAAATCACTCACTGGGAAATTCCTCACCCTGGGGGAGGTACTGGACATTCCACCTGAACCTGAGCATATCTAATCTTGAGGTTTGGGGACTTCTGGCACCACTTGTCGGATCCAGAACCTCAACAGGACTGTGACTGCCACTCTCGACCAGACTGTGACCCTCACCCTCATCAACAGGTTTTCCTTTCCTTTTATTTTGCACTCGGGGGGACCATGTGGCTCTCAGCACAGAGGCTAACGAACACCAATCTGTTCGTGCCCCAGGGTGCTGGGTTATACATCTGGTGCTGTGGGTTAAACCCAATTTTCCCTCTGTATTATTGTATTTATTGTAATCTTTTTATAAAAATGTAACTGTGACTTGTAATCTCTTTTTGAGTTGGGTTCATTTCTCCTGCCAGTTTACCTTTACATCAGCACAAATGTAAAGGTTTTTTTCTTTGTTTCAGGAAAATATACAGAAATTTAAATAAATCACATATATACTTACCCTTTTTAAGATCAAATTCCTGTCCCAGTGTCTTCAGAAGAAGATCTCCTGAGGAACAAAAGAGAAGTCTCTCGCTGAGTTTAGATGTCAGCAAAACATGATAGTCAATTGAGAAGAAGTTCATATTCTGTAAGTGGAGATTGTCTGTGGCAGATAAATAAATAACAACATCTTTTTGTGTCTGAACAGGAAATCAAGTACTTTAAGGTGCTATCTGACCTGGATTGTCCTATAGGTCAATGACAAATAAGTGATTCTTTTAAACTGTTTCTAAGGCTGTATAGACCAGAACTCCAGTGTGTGAGCAAAGAAGAAATCATTGTAGTAGACAACAGTTGAAAGACTGATGTAATTTCTGCTCCTTATAAACACTCACCTATTAAACATTCAGTCATGTCCCTTGTGGTTTTCTCTCTTTAGTGTTTTAAATTGCCTTTGATGCAGGATCACCTAAAGTCCAGATATCAGAGGCATGGGCAACTAAGGGAGCTCTGTAAGGAGAAAAGAGGCCTACAGGAGATGACAAGAGTTGTGGAAATAACTTATGCCACTTGTGATTTGAGAATGGCTTATATCTAAAAGCATATTATAGCTCAAAACAGTCGGTAATAGAAGCAGAAAGCTGTGCCTGTCAAATGCAGAATGTTCTGCAAACTGATGGCATCACCATAGTCTTGTTTGTCCTGGACTTCATCCCTGTTGTACCTCCTTGTTCAGTCAGGCTTAGCAAAAAATTTTCAACTGACTAACTGCAGCCAGTCCCTGTGCTTTCTGAACAAAGCAAAGGGTCCATATTTTACTTGGCTTGCAACATGGGTGCAGAACTTCTGTCTGCTGCAGACTTCTTGCAGGCAGAGATGATCCACAAGCTGTCCCACAGTGAACTGGCTCCTTGGAGGTACTCGATGGACAGAAGAGCTGTGCTGCTGACTCAGTGTAGAAGGCAGACTGTCTCAGAAGCATAATGGACAGGCTGTCCCTGGGGTGTAGGCAGAAAGGGCAAACATGAACCCCTCCTGTCAAAACTGAGTTGTAGTCAAGTTTGGACTGGGAGTCATTATCTTTATTATTTAACTTGGCAATGAAAGCAAAAGAGAAAAGGGAGGACATGCACACCATATACAGAAAGAACATTAGAAACAGAGGAAAGTGATCTTGCTGTCTGGAAAATGGAACTTTGCCTTTTATGCAAAAGCATTTGTGTTGTCACTGTTTGTACCACAGCTGTTTATACAGTTACAACTCCATGTGCTGTGAAGAATATTTCTGTAGTTACTGTGTTTGTGTATGCACATGGCCATAAGAGTAACAAAGACAATTTTAAATGAGAGCAAAAGTGAGCAATATGTTCATAGGAGTATTAAAGTTACTGTTTTTTCTCTAAGGACAGTCAAAAATATACTAAACCATCAGTTTCTGAGGGTTCTTCTGTAAGAAAAGGAAATGTAGGACCTTTGGATTTTTCCTGAGTTCTATTTTCCATAAATTCTAACCTCCTTCTGAATTCCTTGCTGTTACAATTCTACATTATTGCTAAATAATTTGGTAATTAGTTTAAAATGCTAGTCCAGCCAACAGAATTCACACCAATGTGTTGGAAAACTACTTTTTACATCCCTCTGAATAAAATCACCTCTGTTGAATTTGTATTTTTTGCACTTTGATAGTATGTTTTTATAATAAGCTGTGGTTTCTTAAGCCTCTGTATTTTCTTCGTTGGTTTGCACTAATGAAAGAGAACAACGTTACTGTAGGATCTCTGCATAGTCCCCAGTGTAGATAGGTATTATTGCAGCTCTATCATCTAAAGCCTTGGGAGGGTAGAAAAGCAGGACTGCAAGACAAGCACAGGGAGAGCAGAGAAGTTATCAGATATTCCAGGATCAAACTGAATTAGGAAATCTGGGTAAGCAGGGTCTTTTCAGTCATCGAAGGAAGAATATCTCAGTGAGAGAATGTCCTTGACTAAGGAAAAGGTGCCACTTAAACAGTGAAGGCTGGGTATCACAGAGCTGTCCCTGTGTAAGGAAAGATGAGAAGCTGGTCAGTACCTAAGAGATCCATGTGTAAAGTAGTGTATTATTTTCCTGGTCCCTTTGTAGGTCTTGATATAGTTCCAGTCACAGAGCAATTTCTGCTTTGGTCACACGAATAGGGATGTGACAGGAGAGGGAATCCACTGCATCATTCATTGTGACATTTAGAAGTTCAGTGCCCAGACTTCTGTAAAACATACCTTGTCACTTAAAACATACTAAAATGAACGTGGAGTTGCAGTATGTAAAATTGTTTATTTGGGCACTCATAGTGTCTAAAAAAACCTATTTACTTGTTCATAAGACCTTAGCTACTTTCCAGTGTTCTAGAAAATCAGGATTATAGAATTATTTCCATTAATAATGGTTGAGCAATTGCATAAACAAATAGTGGTAAGATATGACATCCCAGGATGGCATTGACAGGAAGGGATAATGAAATATTTCTCTACTAGGCGTGTTTAACATTTTAGAATTTTAATATAATGTTGTTACTTAGAGTAGTTACTTAGAACAGCAGATATCATGTCTGTTATGTGGGGTCTTCTGTGCATTTCCAACAAGGAAACACTGCCTTCTCCTACACAACATCTCTCAGACATACCTGCTGTAAAGAAGAAGGTAAAATTGGTGTAATGTATCTGCCTTTCTTTGCCTAGTAAGAGTCTTTCTCAATACACATTCACAGCATGCTACACTTCAAACTTTAAATGCAATTCAATGTTACTTAGTATGTAGACTGCTTCTCAGCTCTCTTATCTTGTGGAATCCAGCACATACTTTTGTTTGTGCAGTGGATGTTGTCAAAGATGTTTGAATGCTAACTGTAATCTACAGCTAATTGTCTATTTATTTTTTTTTTTTTTTTTTTTTTAGCATCTCTAGGAGAAGTATTTCCATTCCCTGTTCATTCTTTCTTCTCTGCTGTGAAATTTAAGCAAGCACAGGTGAAAATGAAGGCTGTCATTTACAACTAAAAAGGCATATGGCTCTTGTTGGCACTATAGAAAAATAATCATTAAAATGTTCCTGAGTGCACAATAGAAAAATTGGAAAAATATATTCTGGTTGGGCAGCTGGAGCATTTGCAACATCTTTGTAATAGCTGAAAAATCTCATTACTCTGAATGAGAAACTATCTGAATGAAGTCCAAGCATTTAAATCAGCATATGCTGCAAGCAGACTTGGCCATGTGGCTGAACTTTTCAAAGCTCAACATCTCCTTCTTGTGGGCTCTAAATCCAAAGTCTGTCAAAAGAATGGCCCTGGGCTGCCACATATCACAGAAGTCTACAAGCAGCATTGGTCTTAGAAGTTACTCTGTCTCTCACTTTCATATAGTATATATACTCTTTTCCTTTACATTTTTCAGAGACTTTTTTTCTAGTTAGAGCTACATTATTTCCTTTATGCTGCAAAAAGTAAATCTCTTGCAACTACGAAAGAATTGCTGCCCTGTTATATAGTGACAGGTCTTCATTCAGTGTTTCTGCAACACATTACCTTAGTGACAGAAGATGTTGCTAGTAAGTTTTTCCAGTCTTTTTTAGGATGGTGACCCAAATATTTAAAACTTAAAGGGACTGCTAGGGTGTGAATTTTTGATGGTAAGTAAAAGAAATTAAATATTTCCTTGAAACTAGTGGATTGTTCCATAATGTTCAGCAGTAAAAGCAGTCTTGTAGCAAGACCCAAGCAGTTCTCCAAGGTGGTGATCCAGATTTCTGCTCAGCTAGCCTTGAAGCTCGTATAGCCCATGGACAGAATTCAGATATTTAGAATTCAGTTGTCAAATGACCAATCTTTGCTGTGGCACCAAAGATTTTCTGTTACCTGTCCATGGGAGGAAGCTGGAAAGACTTGTTCCCCCTGTAGAGAGGTTAACCAAAATACTCATTACTGTGTTTACGTCTGTGTTATGGCCTGAGGCCCATATTCAAGATGAGTTTGTCTAAGGACTAATTAAGGGCTAAGCTGAGAAAATACTACGATAACAGAAGGAAAATGAAGCAGGTATTCTAAACAGGAGCCCCACATTTCTTGCCCACCTTATTTCAGACCAGCAAAAAGATCTGTCATATTGGTCACAACTGCTCTCCTAGCTTTCAGCTTTATTGCCACTGACTGATTCTTTAGAGTTATTTTAGGCACAGACTAAATTTTAAAACTAGAAGGTCCTTTATATTACTTAACGGAAGGAAGGTTTATGTCTTGCTTCTTTTCTTTTGGATATAGCTTAACTTCTCAGAAATTGTACTTAAAAAGTATCTAGTACATGGGTTGCAAACCCTGCAGGGGTTGTTTTTCTTCTTCAGCACGTTGTCATTCTATTTGAAAAAAACTTTTCTTAAATGCTCTGGTATATTTTGTGATTTTAATTTTTATAAAACCCTTAATCCATGATTCCATTTAGCTCAACAGTTTCTCATTAAAAATATTAAATAATGAAATGTTTGCAAAACTAAATGTAAGTGTGCTGAAAACATTTATAAGAGGAGCTTCTGGGCTTGCAGGCATTTAGAGAGCAATACAACCTGAAATAACAACTGCCAAGGCTTGCTGCTGCTGCATACTAATGAAAAGTAACAAACAGATATGCTATTACTCTGCAGAGCTCAAAGCAATTTTGTCAGATAGATCAAGATAGAAAATGTGTAGTTTTAGAGGGAGAAGAATGACCTGGTTCATTTTCCCCATTCCTTCACTCTTTCCTTTATGTGAAGTTCTGAACAGAGGCATCTATAGAACAAGACTATGTGACAGATTGTACAGGAAGATGTCTTTGCTTAGAGGTCATTGAGTATCGTTGCTTTAATGTTCCTTTTTCAGTCAAATTGCTCACAAATACCACAATACAACTCTGCATCAGGAAGTTCTAAGGCTGAGACTGGGAGAGTGATTTGAGAAGAAGGAATAGTTAGTCATGTTGTCCAAGTTTAATTAAGCTAAACTGACACCATGGGAGAGTCTTAGAAGTGCAGTTCTTAACCTCTTATGCAAATAGCCTTCAGGGTCAGTCCCTTGAGGCATGTGATTATTCTGCCAAGACCACAAGAAGATACTGGGAAGTGTAAACAACACTAAGGGACTTAAACACCAAATGGTATTTCAAGCAAAGGAGTTTAAATCTGAGATAGCTCATCATTAGGGTTTCAGGTAGAATATTTTTGTAGATTTAAAATACTAGTTTTGATCAGAAGAAGCTGATAAGGGCTCCTAGGTTAGGATTGATTCATTTATTTATTATAAAAACAAGATTTCAGAAGTAGACATAAATATTTTTAGGAATTGGGTTCCTCAGTGAAAAAGAAGTTTAGATCTTGTGTATTCCTGTTCCTGCTACACTTCCTCTGAAGTGTAGTCCAGAGAATTATACAAACTCAAGCTTCAGCTACCTGAGCAGTTGTATGAGCTGTTGCGGGACATGCATAACTCATCTCAGGTCAGCATAGTTTAGATGACATTTGATTCACTGCCTGGGACATTGCTGAACTTGGAGCTATAAATATGCAATGTTTTTATGTGGCTGTAAGTGTGGGATAATTTTTCTTTCCTTCTGTGCCCACAATTTTTCTGTTACTAACATAAAATCCATCATGCTGGCACCCTTCTCTATTCATACAGGTGATGTGACTCAAACTCTAACTAATGCAAGGCTGCCATTTGGGAAGAACTGCTCTTATGTGTGACAGGATCATGTCTGTATTTATAGCAAGTAAATCCCAAACCTTTCTGATCTAGTTTTCCATTCAATTGAGGGACTGTTTATGTAGAAACAGACAATGGTATAAGGTCCAGACTCTGTTTTCCAATTAATGATCCACCATGTGTGTCTTTACCTAGCTCTAGGTGAGCAGGTTATAGGACACCTTAGACATACTTCTTGAAAATTGTGCATTTCATGTAAAGAAACTGTAAATAGTATTACAGTTTTTAATTCCAAACAGACTTGAAAAATAATAAAAAGCAGCTCCTGTCAAACTGAGTGTTACAATATCAACAAGGCTTGGAGGAGGCATCAGTTCTGCTCTATTGTGTTGTAAAGATTCCAATTTAGTTTAACTGTCCAATACTGCACCCCAGAGGGAAGAGTATTGCCAACTTTCTAGCTTGAAAGCAAGTAAAGCATAATGTTTCAGTTCACTTTTGGCCTTCACTGCTCATTTTAAGGACCATCCAGGACAATTATGACTATTCAAGACTGCTCTGTGTATTGCCATTAAATGTCCTCGTTTGCATTTGAGAATTATCCCAAGAAGTGTGCTTTGTCCAGGACAAAGCAATTAGTTGCTACAAGTACCACAGCATTGCTAGTAAGACCATGATTGACTGGTGTCCAGTGATTAAAACTGAAAATGTAGTTGGATGTGTCAGTAGTTCTCGTTGCAATGTGCTCTAAAGATGCATCTCAGGTCTATTTTGACACTGGCCTTAGTTCTCAAGCATCAACAGGTGGTGGAATTCCAGCTAAACCATGATTCTAAATTGCTTTCCTCTTTTCTCCCCTCCTCATCACATGGTTTTTCATGGTCACTGAATTATGCTGAATCTGAAATCCAAAAGAAGCCTGGGGACTGGAATGTAGGTCAGATTTGTCTTTACAGTTTCAGCAAGTTTGTGGTGTTTCTGTTCTTTGTGGTGCTGGGCTTAGCCACTCAGAGACAGATGTGTTCTCCAAGCATGGCTGGCATGCCTTGCTCGAACATGGTAGTGTGTGCAAGCTCTGTCAAATCAGAGGGAGCTTAGGTAGTGACTCCTCTAGAAACTGAATGCACCTGTGCTGCCCCCACGAATGACTGGAATATACATACTGTTGGTATTACGATGCATGACCAGCACATATTACCACTAATAATGAAGAAGAACCCCCTGATGGATGTGAATTCAGCTTCCACAAAAGGTAGCTTCAGATCACTCTCAGTGAAGGAGAGAGTGCTTTTAGCAAGGCAAGTAGCAAACACTCTTTGCAGAGTAGATCAGGTGACAGAAGACGTGGACTTTTGTTCCAGGACTTTGATTCATGATATGGCCTTGGCTAAACAGAATGTATCCCTTAATTTTCTCAGATGTGTTCCCCCATTTTGGGAATGTTTTTCTTAGAAGGAAGATAGTACCTAAAAGCAAAGCATCACCACTGCTTCAATTCTGATGTCTTCTGACGCATTTTTCTTATGAGTCTCTCTGATGAGCATATTTCCACTGCACAAAGCTTGCAATCATTTTCATTATCTGTCTTATTTTTTTTTTGATTGATAAGCCATTTTCTAGTAAGTCTTGTCTGTACAAAATAAGCACTTGCCATAAATGATGTTTATAAAATGTAGCTGCTTTTACCAGGCTTTGGGAACCCTTCAAACCTATGGATAGAATGTACCTTCCATCCTCACTGGTTTTCCTGTGTCTTAAGTTGTCCATTTTATACTGCATACCCACAAGTTATGGTTTCTTAAGTTTCAGTGAGGGATCCCAGCCAGGTCTTTGGGCCTTTTTAATTGCATTAGTAAAAATGTTACCATACTGAAGCCAGGGAGAGTGTAATTTCTGTAACAGTTCTCATATGTGGGAAAGTAGTCAGTTCCTTTTGAAACTAAACTGTCCTAAACTTTGAAGAATTCCTAAGTAGGGCTTTTGTTCATAAGCTGATACCCCTGTGGTTTCAATGCAAGAGCTGAGAAAATGCTGCTGTCATGGGTATGGAGGTAAATCTCTTCCTTTCCTCATTTGACCTGGATGATCTTAAATGGACATCAAGGCTGTCCAGATACTGGCTTTGTGTAAAACCCTTTTATTCAGAATTATGAAAAATCTGTCTTTTTCTAAAATATTTTCTTATAGGCATATCTCTGAATGGCATTTCTTTGTAACTCAAGTCTGAGTTCTGTTTAAAACCTAAAGTTAAAAGCAAATTACCCTGCAGGCAAATGACACGAAAAGAAAAATCCAGTCTCAATTTTCCAAGAATAAACATAATCTCTGAAATTCTCTAAAATTTTTTAGCTATCAATTTCCCTGTAGTTCCCCCCCCCCTTTTGATCAGTAAATCAGTTTTATATCAGCTTCCTTAGGTTTAAGTGAATTGTCAGCTCCACAATAAACACAGTTTCAGCTTTCTTCTCTAAGGCAGTACTTATACACATGATTTGAAGAGATTCTGTATAAAAATTTCTTGACAGGAGTAGTAAAGGCATGACATGCTGTTATACCTGATGGCTCCTTATAAACAGTTGTTAGAAATTATCTGAAGTTTGCCCTTAGTTTCAGACAGCTGAACATCATTCTCTGCCTGAAAAGTTACTGAATGATCACAGTTCTTTCTCCTTCTAGATCCCCAGAATCCCACATTACCTTGTAGTACAACTTCAGTGAGTTGGAACAACAGCAATTCTTACCGATGCTTTGTTCTCTTGTCATTTTTTCCAGAATGCCTTTTTTTAACATATTCTGGTCTCCTCTTGATATTTTTCTTTTAGGATGTTGATGTGCAATACTGTTTCTTGTTTTCAATGAAAATTAAAATGGTGAAAAAGTTGAGTAGAAGGAATAATGCGTTTTGAGTTTTTTTTAGAAGGTGTTTAATGTGCAAGAAAGGTTTTAGAGCTCACGGTTTCGTCCTAATACACCTTGTGAACTCGACCCTACGATATTGCCCTCTGGTGGTATGAACTGGTAATTTGAAATACTTTTTATACAGTGAGGAACTTAATAGAGAAAATACAGTCAGGGCAGCAACGATACTTCTGTTCAGTATTAAACAGTATTCTATACTCTCATTGAATACACCGTCATTCAACTGACAGAAATTAGTTTGGTTGGAAAAATAATTTTGAAATAAACTCTTGTCATTTTACTGTCCTAAAAACTTTCAATATGATCAATTGTTCTGAAAGTCTTTCAATATGATGCTTTACAAGAGGGAATTTGATTTTGAAGACAAGATGTATCAAGTATAGTCATCCTTTCTGTTAAGCACAAACAAGATGTTTGCAATAAAACATGAATAAATACGAAGCAAAGAGTTTTGTGCTGTTTGTATAAAAGGCCATGGTAATCTCTCTGTTCCAGATAGTTTTCCTGCAGAATTCACTGTAGATTATGACTACAACGTCAGCATTTTAAGTGTACCCACATGTACCTTTTAGAATGCATAAACAGAAATAAGTAATGAAAAGCTGACTACAGTGTGCCGCACTTATCACAAAATTGCACTTTTTTATTGTGCTGTGAAGCTCCCTGCATACATCAGGTTCTACACAATGTCTAGGAGTAGGCAGCCTGGCCTTAGACAGATTAGCTCTGTTACTTTCTGTAGGAAAACAAAGTGGAATTTTTCTGCTAATTAATCAATCAGTAAAATTTTATCTTCTAGTTGGCATGAGTTAGCATTTATCAAATTAGTTGGCATGAGTTCACCCTCAGTGTTGCTGGTTCTGTACTTGTGTCAATATACTGCTTTCAGTATATTGCAATGTAATTGGCTCTCTACTTCTGTTTTATACAAAAAGACAAAATAATAATTAGTGCCACTTTTTTCTTTGGTATACCATGCCCACAATGTGTAGCAGAAATAAGAAGATCTGCTTCTTTCTTCTCCCCCACCTAGAAAACGAGATTTTGCTGTGTAGGGACCAGCATAGGCCATGTTTTCCCATCATTAGGGTAACTAAGAGACCACGATTATGTGAGACTGTGGTAATCTTGGGTTTTATTAGGCACAGATTCTGAGCAATAGAGCCATATTTTGACACATATTGTTTCTTTCTTACTTATGCTATGAAATGAGAGAGTCATCATTGCCTGCTGCAGAGATCCTACCAGCAGAGGCAGATGAACTTGTCAAGCTTCTGTTTTGGATGTAGAGATGCAATTCAGTGGCTTGCAGCTCTTCTCCTCCTGCTGTGTTCTGTGCCTCTTGTGCAGTCGAAGTGCAGCCCTGCTCTCTCCTGCACTCCTGCTTCTGGCATAGCTGTGAGCTGTGGCCCTGCTGTGCCAAACACCAAGGTCCTTCACAGGGGGCAGACAGCAGGCAGGTAGTACACTTGCCAACTCCTTTTCCACCATACCTCTGCAGCTTCATTCAGATCAGGGAATCCTGCATCCACCGCATGACATCCTGTGGCCTTGTTTATGAGCTTGTGGTGCCAACATTGTGTTCCACAAGATCTCCACGTGTTCTTGCTACAAGCGATGTGTGACACATAACTTGACCATTGGTTATATCAGATATGTAAAAGTTGACTTTAGAAGACAAGTCACAGACAGGAATAACAAAAATTTCCCTGGAGGTTGTTCTTGGCATGGAGTCTTGGGTCACAGGCAACTGCAAGTTTGCATATATGCCCATTAAATCACATCCTCAGCTGATGAGTTTTTAGAAATATATTAGAGCACTAAACAATGTGTTGCCAGTCCTTCTTCTTGCTCTTGGTATTTCTTGAGCATTTTAAGATATTTATTTGCTCCAGGCAGTGGGTTATTCTTTTTCTTTAGAAAGAAGAACCATGAATAGTGGGGTTTAAAGATATCTCAACATGGAAGTTTCAAAACCTCTGGCTCCTAAAATCACTTTCAAAAGTCTACCTGCAACTGACAGTGAAACAATCAAGGCAGCCAAACGAGGCTGTGATCAAAGAGGTGCCACCAGCATTTTGTACATACTTCAGATATGAAGCAAGCTTCAGATAAACAGCAAGCTAGTTTGTTTCTCAAAAATATTAAATGAAAATGAATGTATCTCTAAATAATTGGATTATTTACAATTTCTCTTAAAAGTGGAAAAGTGCTCTGTAGCATGAAACTTTATTTTTGAGGCTTTTTTAGTATTTGTTTCTCTCTCACTGGTATTAAAAAAGATAATTCCCTTTTGACATTTAAATTAGAGAAAAAAAAGTGAAGCTCATGGGATGCTTGTACCTGCAGTCAGACTGGAACTTTGGAGAGGAGCTGACTTAGGTGCATTTTGGGGTCTTGTCTCCTCTGGGGTCTCTCACCCATTCAACCATCACATATCTCTGTGGGGGATGCTGTCAGAGGGCCCTCAAAACAGGCGGAGGAACAAAATATTTCCATGCACTGATGGAGGACATGAGCACTGGTGCAGGGCTTCTGGCCAGCTCATGGCTTCCCTTTGTAGAGAGCAGCCTCAGAAATTGTTGCATGCCAAGTCAGTAGAGGACAATGTGCTTTCTAGCATACTTCCAGGGACACCTTGAAAGGCTGAAACTCTGTAGACAATGGAAATAACCTTGAAGTTGATGTATATTTTTGGGAGAAAGAAAGGTAAGTCTGTTGACATTCCCCGTAATTGCTTCAGTCTTGCAAAGTAATTTACTTCTCTCTCTCTCTCTCAATTCCTGTTACTCTCATACAGGTAGTTCCAGAGTATATTTGAGGTAGGCAAAGAAACAAGCAAAGTTGCATCAGTTGGGACTGGAAAAAGAAAAAGGTTATGGTGGCATTTGCCATAAAGAGAAGCTTTTAGGAATACTGTCTTAAGACAATTGGTTTCATTTTGGAGCAAGTCAAAGATGTATCTTTGACTGTCCAGCATCTTACAACCAGGGGACATTTAGCTCTTAATGGAAAGAGCCCAACAACTGAGCTACATCATTACACAAAAAGCTCAAGTAAAGTTGATTTATTTGAAGCAATAAATGCAAAAGTAGACCAAAATAAACAACTACCTCAGTGGCAGCCATTCCTTTTTCTTAACATTTGTCCCCAGTCACTTCTGTTTCCTCTTTTCCCTCCTCAACACTTGGATCATGGCTGCCTTTGGGCTTAAAGCCAGCAGGAGATTTACACTGTACCACAATTGGCTATGTTCTCCTCACTTGCCCTCTTGTCATTCCTCTCTCCTCACCGCAGTCCTCCTTATTTTTAATGAGCTTTGCTTGGCCTGCTGAATGCTCAGAGCCTCACAAGCTGCAGTGGAGCCTGACCCAGGTCTAGCCTGAGAAACAGCAGTTTCTAAAACTCCTCTAGTGCCAGCTGACCTCCCCGTGACCCCTGTAACATGAATATATTACCCTGTGTCTTGTTTCAGCCCAGGTGGCCCAGAATTTACTGCAGCATGAGACTAATCTTGCCTGTATGCAGAAGGGCTGTAACTTTAGTCATTTGTGGTAAGTGACAGGATGACTGGAAAGACCAACAAAACAAGTAAAACCACATTGCTGATTTTCCTGTACTCTTGGCATTTTGTGTGACACTTGCATTGCATTTGGGTAAGGACAATCAGTCCAACTACCCCATTTTGATGCTAGGAAGTACTTTTATTTTCTTCAGCAGATGCACAAGGAAAGAACCATGTGGGCTTTCCCATAAGAGACACCTTTGATGGACTGAGCTGTACACACTGGGAGCAATGCTTGCCCATTTCTCCCACTTATATTGCATGACCCATGCATGTCCAGTGCTCTGAGATTATGCCTGGAAATAATGAGGAACCCAATCTCAATGGACAATCCCCTATACCATGCAAGCAGACTTTACTCTGTGGCATTAAAATTCCCAGATTTGAGCTAGAACATAATGACAACAGCAAGAAGGAATGAGACATAACACATGAATCCTTTCATCTGAAGCACACATGTAGGCTCGATCTGACTGGATAATACAAAAGGTTATAGGCAAGAACAGGCAATTTTTATTATTCTGTGACCTCTTTTCTCTGGATATGTTGCAGAGCTGTTATTCATTCCTAGTGGAGAAGCTAAAACTTACAGTTTGGAATCTGGAATACATTGTGTTGGACTAATCTGTGCTGAAGCATTTTAAAAATATCTGTTCCTATTTATTGAAAACCAGCCTCTCTGTAGCATTCCTGTTACTTCCTTGGACTTTTCTTTGGCATATTTTTTCTCAGAAGGGTATAAGGAGCTGGAAAGAAATCTGGAGGAAGTATACATCAAAGGGATTCCACAGTCTTTTTTTTTACACTAGACTGGACTAGACCAGACTAGAATTGCTCAGTTAGAAGGCACCTACAATGATAACCTAGTCCAACTGCCTGTTCACTTTCAGGCCTTATCAAAAGCTAAACCTGTTATTAAGATCATTGCCCAAATGTCTCTGGAATAGACAGACTTGGGGCATTGATCATCTCTGTAGGAATCCTGTTCCACTCTTTGACCACATTCTCAGTAAAGAAATGTTTCACAACATCCAGTCTGAATGCCCCTGGTGTAGCTTTGAACCATTACTAGAGTAATCCTTGATGCCTTAAAAAGTCTGATTTGGAAGAAACAGTTTACAGTGACTCATAGAGAGAAGCTGGAGTTCTGAAGTTTGCCAGTTTGTGTAAAATTAAACTTTGCTCCTTCTAGCTGCTGCCTAATATCTTATTCTCTGATGTGCTGAACCAGGTTTGCAAGAGGCAGCATCTTCTCTCAGTCTCTTCAAGGAGCTACCAGTCTGTTGTAAAGTGATGAGACTGGTTTTCTAAAACCGGTCCCTGGCTCTATGAACATGTCTTTGTAGTAGCAGTGGTTTATCAGTCCTCTTTTATGCTAATTCAGGTTGTGTTATTTGTGAGCCTCACAGACCTTGCTCCAACATATGAACTTTAGAACATCTATACAAGCTCAGCCTGTGGTGGAAGTAGGGCAGGCTCAGCCACTTTGCTTTACAGGTCTTATGCACCCGGAGCAGTTCAGAGAGTATTTTCCTGTAGTTCACACAGTGAACAAAAGTCTGCTTGTCATTGCCCACAGGAATGATATTACTATAATCTTGATCTAGATGCAAAGTATGAATTATGTTTTCCTGCACAAAGTCTTGGCAAAGGACCTTTCAGGGAGGTCAGACATGGAACTGAAAAGCCAGGCATAGAGCTGAACTGCAGTAACTACAGATTTGTACTGAGTCCAGCATGGATTTTAGTTTTCTTTTTTGTGTTTCTGTGTTTACTGATGATTATCTGTCTAGTTTGCAATCTCACAATTCTCTCTGATGTGAAGCAGCCTACAGGATCAATCCTGTATAGAGGTTGATGAGTAGGGACACAATAATGCTTAAATCATTATTTGAACAGAACAGCCGATTAACAATCTCTCAGAGCAGAATATATACTGTAATCCCAAGAAAATCAATAGAGTTTGAAAGTGAGTTAGGCTCTAGATGAACTTGGTGTTTTATGTTTGGACCACTCTAATCTCTTAATTAACAAGATGTTCTTAGCTCCATTGCTTCATTTTTGGTGATCTGTATGCCTTCAGATTCTATCTTTATATCAATAGAACACAAACCAAGTGAGTCCTTCTGATCTATCCTTCTTTCATTCATTCCTTTCTCTCTTTGCTCTCTTATGAAATTAATTGATCACACGGTCTCACACCAACATCTTTATCTTTGTTCCCAAGACATTGCTGCACATTTCCAGCCATTAACATTAGCATCTCACTACTATTTAACCTTCCACTAAGCCACATAGATAGGAGCTGCTTTTACCCTGCTTCCTGGACTTCTTGTTTCTGAGCCTGAACAAGGGATGGTTCCACCCAGCTAATAAGGATCCTAACAATTTGATAATCATCAGCTATTACAGCACTTCTGTTCAATGGCCATCCCTAGCCTTTGGAACACCAACTACTAGCTTGGCTCCAAGTAGAGGTGATTGCATTAGCCCACCATTACTTTTTATTTCCACTTGCCTTAAAAACCCCCTTTGGTTCTGCACCTTGGTGAATTTTAGAGGCATCAGCAGAGTTTTATGAGGCTTTCTGCACAATTAAGACTATAGCAGATTGATGGCATCTGCCCGCTATAGATCCACAGGATGCAAAACAGTAGAATTCTTGGAGATTCTCATGGATACATCATTTACAGTTTCTTAATATTTAATTCTGAAACCAGAAATAAGTTTCTTGTCCCACTAAGGTGAGAGGAAGTGCTGCTGGAAACACAGACCTCCTGAGGGCTACAGGGACATGTGCCAAAGTTATGTATCTGCTCCCTTGGCTCATAAGACATATATACTGCCAGCCCAATGTACCAAGGTAATGCCAGAGGCACTTCTTAGGGTGATGAGGAGAGTTACATTGTAGTAATTCCCTGGCTCTGCTGTATGTTCTTGTTTTGTTGCCCTATTTGCATTTTGCTTCACACATTTTCAGAAATGACCAGAATCAATGTATAGTGTTCAGAAAGCATTGCCAAGTTGCCAGCACATGCCTGCTATTGCCATTGTAAAAATGCATCTTCCACCTCTGTGACACATGGCATGGTCAGCACTTACCCATTCTAAGGATGCTCCCATCAGTCCCTGCCTCTCCCAGGTGGCAGCGCAGAGAGCTCCTGCCCTGCTGAGCCTGCTCACTGAGCCATGCCTTTTATGCATGACTCATGCGTTTTTATGCTGGCTGAATAATTACGCTCTGAAATTAAAAGGATCCCAACCTGTGCTTGGCAGAGATTTCTCACTCCAAATAACAAGAAATGCTGCATGCATGAGTCCTGTATAGACTGGAAAGGGAGGGGTGGGGTTGCTTTGTGGCATCCGGTTCCCACATCAGATGATATAAAACTGACAAAGCTGTTGGTGCCAGAAGCTGGATTTTCACAGACCATCCAGATGAGCAGTGGAAGAACTTCTCTGTGGGGGAACTGAGGTTGTAAACATGACTTGGACACAACAACCTAGGGAGACAGCGAGGTATTTCCTTGAGTGAGCATGAAAGGCTCAAACTGAGGCAGATTTGCTGTTTCTGGCTGAAATATATTCCCCAGGAGAATCTAGTAATTCCAAGACACCTGATTGCAGATTCAGACAGGGCATATCCTTAGCCTAGAGAAATCTTCCCCACCTGATCTCTCCTGTTGGAAAGGCCACTTACCTCAATAAGAAAAAGAGAAGAGCTGTGAAATGAGCAAACAACCTCTTCAAATAGCTGGTTATTTACTGATCAAGAGGACAATGAAATTTTCATGGAAAATCCTGGGGTCCATGCAGAACACTGAGCTCATTATGCTTAAGAAAGGATGCTGGAGCATCTGGCACAGCAGCAGCATCTGGCCACATCCCTTGCTAGTTTGCTGATGTGTTCAGGCAAATGCCATATGGTGAGCAGTTGACTAGTTCCTGTGGCCTTTGGAGACTTAGAGGTAGATCCTGCAGGAACACCTGTAATCCTGTGTAGGTCAGAGCACAATATCCTATTGTCCTCTCAACACTTTGCAGGAGCTACTCTGTTGCTGAATCAAGATGATTTATTTCCCTCATAAAGTTACTCAGATGTGAAATGAGAAGGTTCTTGATCATTTGAGGGGAATTCAACATAGTCCATTGTTGGCACTGACTCTCTGACAGAAAATAAATATAATTTTGTATCATGTTCTTTCCTACACTGGAAAATGTCCTGTGAAGTGCTGCATTCTCTGCCTCACTTTCCCAGATCCCCTCCCTTTTCTTCCTCTCACTCTGACTGATACTAAAACCAGTTTTAATGAAGGTACTGCTGCCAGTAAAATGGTAGCAATATTTGTTTAATGAACCTGTTCCAATGTGTCATTTAATTGCTCCATTGTTGCCTTTGCCAGTCACTGGATAACAAAGTTATTGGTATCTGACTAATTTTTCATGCTTGAATTAAACTATATCAGTAAATAAAATGTGAGGTGCAAAGAGGAACTATGGGCAAACTATGGGAATTTAGGGACTTGGGTTTTCTGTTGGTTTTTTTGTGGGTTTTTTTTTCCCTTTCCCTAAGCAGTATTGACTGAGGGAAGTGAAACTTCTGGGACTGGTATTTCAAATTGAATTTTAACTACTTGTATCCTGGAAGGGAAGATATCAGGCTTCTGCCTGAGTGAAGCATAAACAAGAAAAAATATGGAGGTACTTAGTGGAAGACTCACAGAAGGCAGGTAGTGAGGTGTTAATGCTAAATATTATCCTCTTACATTTAGGTAACAAAAAATGAAATAATTCAAGTGACACTACCAATTGAATATTTTTATCTAGGTCCAGGATAATCTTCTTCCTTGAGGAGGTATACTTAAAGGACATTTCAGGTCCATTTTCTTATTTTCCTTTTCAAAAAGGAAGGTGTTTGCAGCATGACAACTGGGAAATCAGAGTAAAAGTCTTCAAGAGGAAAATGTACTGCAGTCTCTGTGGTCGGGCAGCAAGGAACAGCCTACACACAGCTCCTGCACAATCACTGTGGGGTGGGAGAGGGGAGGAGGAAGGAAAGGGGAAGAAAATCTGATTTAATTCCACCTGAGCTTTCCATCACACCTGAAATGCATAGCTGTGAAAGCAGTTAAAGTCAGATTGTGACCCATAGTGATATGAAACTCAGCAATTGTACTCAGAAAATGAATGGATAAAAGCAGCTGAAAGCTCTATTGACTTTTTTGCAAGAAGATACTTTCAAGTGGGACTGTTTCTGAAATCATCTCAAATTACAAAGACAGAGTTTCTGTAGCCTTTTAAACTGCAGAAGACAGAGGTTTTCCTTCTGTGTTGCTATGCAAGCCCAGGCATCTTAAAACCCCATGAGACATTCTGTCACTGATTAGAATGGAGCATCATAAAGTGGGAAACTTGAAAATCTACCTGGGACTGATGCACACCCTCACTATAAAACCTGTGATTGCAGCAACACAACGTCCTTTTTAGCTCATTTCATTTAAACACAGGACAGCAGAAGGTGAAATGAGGGCAAGTCACTGAAAGTCTTACTGCTGAAATAAGCATTGAGCAGCAGAGGAGACTAGAGGTGGGGATTGCAGCATTCTCTGAGACAGATAAACAGAGGTGTTAAGGTTAAGAAGTAGTTAATAAGATACAGCTGCCACCTGGGGAATGTGCTCTTGCATCAGATATTCAGGGACTGTCATCATGGTTGTTCAGACAACAAGGCTGGAATTCAATCCTGTAAACTGATGCAACAGTGCTTATGGAGCTGACAGCAAGGGATTAGTTACCTCTGTGCTGGAATGGAGTGAAAGAAAAACTCCAGAACATATAGTTTAGGATCTGAAATAGAATACAAGGAGGACATCCAAAAAAAAATAAGTGCTGCGCAACAATGTGTGAGCTAGATGAAATTATATTTGCTGTCAAAATGATAAATTAATTTTTTTAAAAATAGAAAATCTAAGAAGTGCTAGTATTCTACTGATGCTTCTTCTGGGGAAAGGCTCCACAGGGAAGTCCCTTCTAGCACAGGATGGGAGATCTTGGAGCACAACAAGGCTCAGGTTCCCAAGAAAAGTCTTCAAGAGTTTGTATTCTAATGATTTTGTATGTCTGCATTTTTATGCTCAGTCTCCTGAGCGTCTCTTTTCATTATCGCATATGGAATCATGGGATCAAAATATGTCTTCTTTTAAATGGAATTATCCTGAATTTGTGGGCAGGCATTGTTACATGGCTGTTCACCTACTTAAGAGAGTAAATCTCTGGATTTCAATTCCTGCTTCAAGATGTGTCTATGTGTTAATGTCCATTAATTGACTGTTAAATATAAATATTAAAATATGCATTGAAGTAGCAGCCAGAACACAGATGTGTATCCAAATCAGTGACCATCAGAATGATGGTATTTGTAGTTCAGTACCTTAAATTCTTTTTCATTTAGTGGTACAAAATTATGCAAAGGAAGAGCCCATACCATCCCTGTCTACCCTCATCCTGAGGGATTTTTACAAGGCTAGTGTGGCAGAGAAGCAGCAATTCACAAGGATCTGTCTCCTCCACAGAGAACAGGGTACATTGTGGTCAGGCAGGCAGCCACTGCTCAGTGTACCCTGTGATGAGTTCTTGCAGGGAGGTTGGAAGTGGAAAGCTGCACATTGACTGAAATCTTATCTGAATATTGTTTGAATAGTGTTGAATACTGTAGAAACCAGTAGAAGTTTTGTGCTGTTCTGAAATGTAATGAGCATATTAGCTGTCCTAGGCACTATTTACAAACTGTAGATTTGTGTGTGATAATAATAATTCTTATCAAGTAGTAATCAAAACAGTAGGCATGAACTCTGTAGAGTGATTGAGTAGACTTAAGTTTTTAAGTTTGTAGGATCAGGGCTTCAGATATGTAGACGAGGGGTAAAAATAATACACTTGAAATGGAGAGCAGGTGCATCTGTTTGACTGATACACACGGAAACACTTGCTTCACTGGGTTCCATACTCAGGCACATCTTGTGTATATTTGTTTTACAAGGATTTGTGTCCCTGTGTACTTGTTGCACAACAAGTACTCACTGCAGCAGTTACGATATTTCGTGCATGCTTGAAACAGGAATTACCTGATTGCAGGTGTACTGTAAATTGTAATAAATAGATTAGACTTTACAATAGTTTAAATATTATGAAATGAACAGGAGAAAGTCCTAGAAGGATGTGAATAAAAAGCACATCTGTAAAACACGCTATTAAGAGGGGTTGAAGGAATGGGGTTTGTTAGTACTTCAAGGAAGAAGTCAGTGAAACAGCCAGTCTATCCATAGGCCAAGACTATTATAAAAACCTTATCAACAATGTTTGCTTTTGGGTGGGAAAAGAACAAGGTAAAAGCATCATCTCTTGGAATGAACAGTAGGAGAGATTTCTAACCAAAGTGTAATGCTGGGTTAATTGAAGATTTTCATAGCCGTGTTAGTTTTTGAAAGCAGGTTGGACAAACACCTGTCAAAGATAATGTTGATTGTACCTGATCTTGTTTCTGCACAGCCAATTAGACTGCACAGATCGCTCTGAAGTCTCCATTGCTGTGATACCAAGTCTAGCTCAAGCTTAGTAGAAAGCAAAGACTTGGCAAACTTCAGAAGGAAGGGAAATGAGATGTGCGGGCTAAATGAAATAGGATAAAATGTAGTGTGAATTCATGAGATACAGATCAAGCCAAACTTCCTGTATAATTTTCTTTCTAAATATAACTAACTTTTATAACTGCCATTATTTTATGGCAAAAATAATTCAACAGGTCTCATTTATTTGATATTCAGCATAGTGTTTGGCATGATGTCTTGAAGAAAATTATTAACTGCATTGGAGATTAGTTTGAACTGCTCAGACATTTGAGACACTGATTAAAAAAGAGGAGAGTGATACTGAAGGGGATAGAGGTACTAGTAAAGTTCCCCATTTGAGTCCAATCATAATTCTGTTAATGACTGTGATATAAAAAGAAATTAAGTACTGATGCAATGCAATAAAATTCATTTGTGCAAAGCACAAAGTCATTGCACTTAGGGAGAAGTAACTGGGATTTTTGCTATAAACTTGGAGGCACTTAGTTGAAAATGTTTAAAAGATGACTGCATTTAGAGAGAATAAGAAGATAGTAAGGCAGTAAAGGAGATCTTGGGATGTGTGAAGTATTTGGTAGCTATTAGGAAGAGTTAATTTTTTTGTGCATCTCTAACTTCATCTGAAATACAGTTAGAGGTTCTGGTCACCTATATGCAAACAGGGTAAGGGCTCCAGTGTAGAAGAGGACTGTTAGCACTATCAGGGGAGCAGTGATACATGGAGTAATCTGCAAAAATTTACTGAGTCCAGACAAAAAAAGACTGAAAGGGAATCCTCTAATTCAACATGGTGAGTGAGGAGAGTTACTTATGTGCTAGAAAGTATCTAGAACAAAACCAAATAGACATAAAATAGTTTAATAAAATAGGAGATCAAAAAGAAAATCCTTACCATTGAATAGGTGAATAAACAGCTTCCCAGTTACAAAGTTAGAGGTTAGAAACCAAATCCCAATTGCTTGGTAAATTCCTGACAGGAGATGTATGTTTTGGTATTGGTGGTGTGAGGGCCCTTGCTCTCTTCCCTTCCCACCCTCTAAAATATACTTGCATATCTTTTGCTTTCTCATGCTGCTGTGGTAACTGGGGACATGGAGACTGCCAACCTGGATCAGTCCTCCAGAGTTCATTTCATTTGATAATCTGATTTAGGTAACAACTACAAGCAAAAGATTCAGAGAAAGTGCAGAACTTCTAAAGAGGGCATGTGATCTGAGTCAGCATGCTGGTGGGTGTCCTGGGGCATGACAATCTCTGTTTCTTTTAAAAGTTTATGTATGATTTTGTCTGTTGTGAATATGGAAGTTCTTACTGTCTTTATAAACATGGAGACTCCTGGATTCTGTTGAAATTTTCATCTCAATATAATCCGAACTAACTAACTGCAATGTGTGAATTTTCAGCCTCTCATTTCATGGACTGACACTTTGCTTTTTCATTAGAGGAGAACACAAATGACACATCTTCTTTCCACTTAATGGACATCTTGGTCACTTAATGCCTTCTTTGGTAGCACTCCAGCAAGTTCTCCTCCTTCAATGCTCTTTTCATCTGTAACGTTTTTCATTTCTCCAGTGTAATTTCTCCTTGTAGAATCATAGAATATTCTGAATTGGAAGGGATCCATGGGGATCACTGAGTTCAACTCCTGGCCCTGTTCAGGACCAACAATCACACCATGTGCCTGAGAGCCTTGTCCAAATGCTTTTTGAACTTTCCTGGGGAGTATGTTCCAACACCCAAACATCGTCTGAGTGAAGAACCTTTTCCTGACTTCCAGCCTAAACCTCCCCTTCACAGCTTCGTTCCATTTCCTCAAGTCCTGTCACTGGCCACTAGAGAGTGAAGAGATCTGTCCCTGCCCCACCAATTCCCCTTGTGAGGCTGCTGGAGATTGCAATGAGGTCTCCCCACAGCCTCCTTTTCTCCAGACTGAACAGACCAAGTGACCTCAGCTGCTCCTCATAGAGCTTCTCCTGAAGACCCTTCACCATCTTCACTGCCCTCTTTTGGACACTCTCTGAGAGCTTAATGTATTTTTTACATTGTGGAGCCCCAAACTGCACCCAGGACTCGAGGTGAGGCCACCCCAGTGCAGAGCCGAGCTGGACAATCCCCCCCTTGCCTGGCTGGTGATGCTTTGCCTGATGCCCCCCAGGACAGGGCTGGCCCTCCTGGCAGCCAGGGCACTGCTGGCTCATGTTCAACTTGCCATCGACCAGGACCCCCAGGTCCCTTTCCGTGGGGCTGCTCTCCAGCCTCTCATTCCCCGGTCTGTACACACAGCCAGGATTGCCCCATCCCAGGTGCACAATCCAGCACTTGCCCTTGGTAAACTTCATACAGTCAGTGTTTGCCCATCGCTCTAATCGCTCGAGGTCTCTCTGCAGGGCCTTTCTGGCCTCAAGGGACTCTTGACTTTCTTGAAATGCTTTTTTGCTGTTGCATAGTTTTTAAACTGATGTGGCCAAAGATGAACAGTGAGGAGTTGCTATTCAGCACTTGGAAGAAACCCACAAAAATTTTCTACTTATCCGTCCTTTCAGGCTTTGAACTTTTTTGACATTAGTAGTCCTTAGATTTGTTTTTGAAAATAGTTGAAAGAGATATCAATTTCTTAAATCAGAATAATGAGAAGTGGTGATTAAGGTACATAAAATCCAAGCAGAATTTTCACATACTTCTTGTGCTAAGTGCCATGTCTAGAGGTGATACAATTAGTCCAGAAAATCTGTGGTTTTCTACTTTTAAAAACAGGACAATTGTGTAGCATAGTACCATTAATTTACTGGTCATATGTAAGAGCTGTTCTTCTTCCACAACACGCTTTTGCACATGGGAAAGACCCACGGCAAGTGATTCTCTTGAAAATTTATTGCCATCTTTATACTTCTATTTACTTTTTTTGCTTCACTTGAAAGGTAAACAGAATTCTGATCAACATGCTGATTTCAGTAATTTTCAGGGGGAAATTCTAGAAAAGGTCCCAGACTCTCCGTCTAGATCAGTAAATTTTCATGATATCCAAATGGGAAACTTGAGGTAAAAGTTCTTCAGAACTGTTGAAAATATTTCTGTTTAGGACCACTAGGTGTCAGGCAGAACAAAGAATTCCCCCTGCCTGGTTTAGAGTGAATTTCATCCTGATAAGGGATTATTGCAAAGACTATAAATCCACTTGAGGAAGGGATAAGAAAACAAGCTCCCAGTCCCTGAACTTGGTTTATCTGCAGGACTATGTCACATCTATTTCTCAAGCTTTCTCTGCACTTCTCTGTATGGTGCACCTGGACAAAAGTACTCTGCTAAAGGGGCTTTAAACCTCACTGATGTAGTGCAGCCTATAGATGCAAAATCTCTAGCATGTGGAAGCTAACAAATTCTTGTTCTAGCTGCTTCTTGCCTCAACCAGTTTCATGACACAAGGATACAAGTCCACTGCACAGTCTCTGAGAGGGACTTTCAGGAGCTCTTTTGCTCAAAAGGCAATGTACATAAATGTTCAAAACCCACCAGTCCTGGCTTCAGAAAATGAGAGGCAGGAAAGAAAACTGAGTAAAGGAGGAGAGGGATGAAAAGGGATAAAAATCAAATGAAGAGAGCTGTTATCCTTTGCACTCTGTTGGAAACCTGTGCTTCGTTCTGCAATGTCATCTGAATCTTGGCTGATTGGGCCAATGAATGATGTCCCTATGATTGGGTTATAACTATTTACCGCCCTGACCTGTTAAGGGGAGGAAATCATGAGTCTCACATTCCCACATGCTTGGCAAGCTGGTTAGAATAGAAATGCCACATTATATCTGGAGCTTAAGGATTTTAATACAAATAATACTTGCCTATATTATGAACTCTCACAGATAAATATATTAGAGGTGTTCAACATTAACTCATTAGTCTGATTTTTCATATGATACAAACCTTCAGTATACTTTCTTTCATAACTACTTTTTAACCTAAAATATATGAAAACTTAAATTAAAAAAACAAACAAAAAACCCCCAAAACCAAAAAAAACCAGCTAAAACCAGTCAGTATCTCACAGGACAGAGCAAGAAAACTTATCAGCTTCATAGTATGCCATTTCTAATTATTTTTATGTTAGGTTTTCTCAGTAACATGCTTTTAATAAAATGTTTTCAAAGATTTGCTAACCAGAGGTGAAAGTCCATAAAACATTTTCACAATATGTAAATAATAATAATTTTTGTTGAAAATAATAATCATTTGATTAATTAAAATAAAAATACTTTTTATTAAAAACATTTTAAATGGATCTCTTCAGTGATTGGTACTGACAGCACTTCTATTAATAAATGATGAATTACTTCACCAAGTTACTGTCTTTCTTTATCTATTGTTGCTCTCTCCAACCAAAGGAGTAGAATGAACGTGACAAAAGTCTTCTTTCTGTAGGGAGTTTTTTTCACAGTCCCAATAATTTCTTAAGTTCTTTCAGAGAATATTGCATGAAGTGGCAGAAACATCAGAATAATGAAAGCAGATAACAGAATGAGCCATGTTATGTTGCCTAAATTCTTGCTGTTGTGGGACAGATGGAAAAAAAGTAAAAATCTCCTTCTAGGTCAGACCAGTGCTCTGTTAAACCCAGTATTCTCTTACTACCATGCGGTGGAAACACAGTTTAGTGAAAGCATGTGAGCTGGCCACTTCTCTATGTGACTTTTGTAACTTTCAAAGTTTCTCTATTAACGATACTGGAGGATTTCCTGTTCTTGAATGTATATAATCCCTTTTTGAAATGTTGCTTCCACTATGGTACTGTCTGTCTGTGTGTCCTGTGACAATCTAGTTCCAGATTCACTATCTACTTTGTAAAGCTGTAATCCTTATCTAGTTTAAATTCTCTGTTTTAAAGTGCTCTTTCCGTAGTGCTATTAACTTCCATATGTGACTAGTGGTGTTGGATATGGTGAATAGCAGTTCTACATTTGCCTTACCCGTTGTCTTCTTGTTTTCGTTATTCTTCATCATACAACCTCCGCAGTTAAGGGGTCACAACCTTTTTGTATCACTTCTTGTGACTGTTTTATTGCATGTTCATTTCTCTGTAGCTCTCTTAATTCCTGTACATCCTTCTTGAAACTTCCCACAGGATTAGAGGTATGACTGCACCAAGGCCTTTACATAGCAGCAAAATGCTGTCCCCTGTTCTCTTTGTTCTGACTCCCGGCACCTTGCTGCCTTTTTTGGCTGATTCAGTGATGTCAGGAAACAGCATCAACTCTTTCCTTGGCTCTTAACTGACAGTTTTGAGTGCAGCATCATGTATTTGCCATTTAGACTTTTTGTCCATAAATGCACTCCATTGTATTTGTCTAAAGGAGAGCTTACTTGGAAACCTTTCACCCATTCAGTTTTGTGATCTCTTTCTGNCCCCCAAAACCAAAAAAAACCAGCTAAAACCAGTCAGTATCTCACAGGACAGAGCAAGAAAACTTATCAGCTTCATAGTATGCCATTTCTAATTATTTTTATGTTAGGTTTTCTCAGTAACATGCTTTTAATAAAATGTTTTCAAAGATTTGCTAACCAGAGGTGAAAGTCCATAAAACATTTTCACAATATGTAAATAATAATAATTTTTGTTGAAAATAATAATCATTTGATTAATTAAAATAAAAATACTTTTTATTAAAAACATTTTAAATGGATCTCTTCAGTGATTGGTACTGACAGCACTTCTATTAATAAATGATGAATTACTTCACCAAGTTACTGTCTTTCTTTATCTATTGTTGCTCTCTCCAACCAAAGGAGTAGAATGAACGTGACAAAAGTCTTCTTTCTGTAGGGAGTTTTTTTCACAGTCCCAATAATTTCTTAAGTTCTTTCAGAGAATATTGCATGAAGTGGCAGAAACATCAGAATAATGAAAGCAGATAACAGAATGAGCCATGTTATGTTGCCTAAATTCTTGCTGTTGTGGGACAGATGGAAAAAAAGTAAAAATCTCCTTCTAGGTCAGACCAGTGCTCTGTTAAACCCAGTATTCTCTTACTACCATGCGGTGGAAACACAGTTTAGTGAAAGCATGTGAGCTGGCCACTTCTCTATGTGACTTTTGTAACTTTCAAAGTTTCTCTATTAACGATACTGGAGGATTTCCTGTTCTTGAATGTATATAATCCCTTTTTGAAATGTTGCTTCCACTATGGTACTGTCTGTCTGTGTGTCCTGTGACAATCTAGTTCCAGATTCACTATCTACTTTGTAAAGCTGTAATCCTTATCTAGTTTAAATTCTCTGTTTTAAAGTGCTCTTTCCGTAGTGCTATTAACTTCCATATGTGACTAGTGGTGTTGGATATGGTGAATAGCAGTTCTACATTTGCCTTACCCGTTGTCTTCTTGTTTTCGTTATTCTTCATCATACAACCTCCGCAGTTAAGGGGTCACAACCTTTTTGTATCACTTCTTGTGACTGTTTTATTGCATGTTCATTTCTCTGTAGCTCTCTTAATTCCTGTACATCCTTCTTGAAACTTCCCACAGGATTAGAGGTATGACTGCACCAAGGCCTTTACATAGCAGCAAAATGCTGTCCCCTGTTCTCTTTGTTCTGACTCCCGGCACCTTGCTGCCTTTTTTGGCTGATTCAGTGATGTCAGGAAACAGCATCAACTCTTTCCTTGGCTCTTAACTGACAGTTTTGAGTGCAGCATCATGTATTTGCCATTTAGACTTTTTGTCCATAAATGCACTCCATTGTATTTGTCTAAAGGAGAGCTTACTTGGAAACCTTTCACCCATTCAGTTTTGTGATCTCTTTCTGGAATTTGGTGCCATTGCCAAGGAACATAACTACTTTAAAGAACATAATGTTATTTGCACACTTAAAGAGATTTCATTCCAAACTTTCTTCTCCAAGGAGCTGATAAAGGTGTTCAATAAAATTGGTCCCTAAACCACTTTCTGTGTTTATAAACACTTCTCATTACTGAAAAATGTTAGTTAAGCCTTACCATTTGTTTCTTATCTTATAGCAACCTTTAAATCCATAAAGGACATATCCTTCAGCCCATGGCATCTTATTTTCTCTGTTAACCTGGAGGTTAATAGGTGTAAGACATTATTTATGGTTTTCTGAAAATCCAGATATATTGCACCCACCAGTGCAACTAGTTTACTTATTAGTGCACTTTAAAGAGGTCCAGCAGGTCCATGGGGCAGATTTTCCCTCTCTTGAAATCATTTCAGCTCTTTAGTGATATCCTTTTATGTTTGCCCATGTGCCAAGTGAGTTTGTGCTTGTATCTTAACGTGACAGGAAGTCAGAATTGTTCTGTAATTCCCAATATCTGCCCTGCACCCTTTTACCCTTCCAGTTCTTTCTCTTGTGTTCACAACTGAACTTATGTTTGTAGAATGCTTTACCCATCGGACTGAAGTATACTGTGAGAAATAACAGATTGAAAGGAAAGAAGAAGCAGGCAAAGCTTGATTGTACTTATTGATTACTGAAATAGAAGAGCTGCTTTGTGTTTGCAGTAAGCAAAGTCCAGCTCATGCTCCTGGAATTATATTTATGATTTTAAAACTCTTCTTTATATTTTTAGCAGATGGTGCACTTTTTGATAGTGGTGGATTTTCATGGTGGTTTGATTGTTGCTGAACTATGAACAACCTATTGTTGTTTGACAAAGACAGCAATTGACAGGAAAGTCAGTATTTGCTGGAGTAACTGTTGAGGGATGTTATTTTAGTAGGATTCAGTATTAAGGATATCTAATGTTCAAAATCATGACTTAGGCCCTTATAAGATTAAATGAAAAATGAAAGTTTTCATCTCTTTTTCTCTGCTTTCTGTTCCTTTAAATCACATCATGCTTTTGGACAGTGATGAGGGCTGAAAATGTATTTAAAGACAGTGTAAGCAAAATACTCCAAATTCTTTCTCTAGGAGTTTGCAATACAGTATTTAGTACTACAAGTGTTGGCAGCACTGCTGGTTTGCAAAGGAACAACTCAGGCCCTGGCCAGATGCCACACAGCATTTACTTCATAGATGCATAGAAACATTTACGTTGGAAAAGACCTCTAAAATAACTGAGTCCAAATATTAAGCCAGCACTGCCAAGTTCACCACTAAACCATGTTCCCAAGTGCCACATCAGCAGAGCTGTGAAAACGTCCAGGAATGGTGACTCCAGCACTTCCCTGGCAGACTGTTCTAGAACTTGACAACCCTTTCCATGAATAATTTTCCCCCGGTATCCAATCTAAACTGCCACTAGAGCAACCTGAGGTAATTTCATCTTGTTCTGTCATTTTTATTTGGGGAAAGGGACCACCACCCACACGACTACACCCTCCTTTCAGGTAGCTGTGGAGAGTGATAAGGCCTCTTCTGAGCCTCCTTTTCTCCAGGCTAAGCACCCCCAGCTCCCTCCGCTGCTCCTCACCGTTTTGACAGGCACTGTATCAAGGTACAGTCCAAATGCATCAATAAGGACGTGGTTTGGCAGGTACAGATTCCAGGTGTGCAAATGTAGCATTTTCATGGAACCTTGGGGCACATCAGATTGCCAAGGGAAAGCCCCTTCAAAGAAACAACTGAGACTGGAAGAGATATCAGTGTGAGACTCTGCTGTGTTAGCAATTAGTGTTAGCAAAATAGCCCTTACAACACCATTCACCCAGCATATAAAAGAATGTCTTGGGAATTGTGGCACATATTTTCACCATGAAACCTTCATTTTGCCTGAAAGATGCTCAGATAAAGCACAGACAAACAAACAGAAACACAAACAAATCAGTGTAAGAATGACAGTGTTCACAGCTGAACCTCTTCAAGGCTGCGCAGAACAGAAGACAAGATGAACTGATATATTCTTTCTGTGAACAAATAGAATAATAATAACAACAACAACAGCAACATTCTGCAGCTGAAGCAAGCGTTAAGTGTTGTGCTCAATTATTCATCAGAGGATTTAACTGAATTTTTGTAACTGGATGCAAAATGTTACTTCTAAAAAACCAGTTGCCACACGATGGCAGCATAATACAATGATACAAAGGATTTTGGCAGTCATTTCTGGGAAACTGCAGTTTTTAGGAGGGTGATTGTTACAGAGCCTCAGTACATTTGAAAATGAAGCGCTGGCAGCAGCTGAATAGCTCCTTTGCACTGTGGAGGCTAAGTGGCACAGTGGGTTAGTACTGTCGGCTTTTTCTTCTACAGACTCAACCTTACATCCTGGCTTAGCCCGTAAATGAAAGCAAGTTGGGTGGTCTCCTCCCAGTCCCCATTTGTGCATATCACAAAAACACCAGGCAATTTGGCATGGGCAGGAGCTGCTGCCTGGGAGAGGAGCAGGATTCGAATAGCAGAGGGCCTGCAGGTCATGGGCAAGATGAACAAGAAGATTTATGAAGGGAGGTTTGTGTGGCACCTGCTCAGCCCCAGTGACAGTCACCATCTGCCATCAGCACTAATGCTATTCTGAATATACTTGCAATGCAGTTTATTCTCTGTGCATCTTTGTTTCATCCTTCTCACTTTGATACTCATGTAGGTTTTGCCCCTGAAAGGAGGCAGTGAGCGCTACATGATTTGGCCCGTTTTAATGTACAATTATGATGAACAAATCCATTTAATTTCTATTTTGGAGCATAAATTCTTAAATACACCCTAAGCATCTAGAGCACAGGACATAAAAATACAAAGGTGCTATGCACTAGAGGAAAATTCTCAGGGTTTGGATGGTGCCCAAGACATGGCCCAGATGTGTGTGTCAGCCTCGTTGTACAGGCTCTCCAGAATTCTAATTTCTCTAGAAACCCTGGTGCCAGGGAAATGCTTTTGTCCCCATTTTATTGTTTGGGAACCAAAATTGAGAAAGGCAGAGTCATGTTGAATACTCCTGAGGCCCTTATCTGGGTATATGAAACCTGCTGCAGTGGAGTTCTTGATGAGGAAGCTGTAAAAATGAGGATTAAAGCCAAGAGGGAGAGTGGGATAGAGGGACAGGGGAATGTGGTACTGCAGAAAATGGGAAACTGGTTAAGGCACTGAAGGAAACATGATGCAGATATTGAACACAAGTTTAGGAGCCAGAGTAATCATAACAACAGTGGACAACTATCAGAAGAGATTTGGGGGTTTTGTCATTTTTATCAAGTATCAAGAGTTTTAAAAAGCCAAGAGTACAATAAAGAGGAAAAATCTAAGTAATCAGGGAAAACAGAAAAATATGCAATGTCTAGAGAAAGGAAGTTGTAAAGAACAAAGAAAATCATTAATATAAAAATATACTGCTGAAAAAAGCAGTTTTTGAAGCAAGTACTTATGAAGCTGTGCCAACTACAATAAATACAATTGACTGTAAAGTGAGGAGATACTATAGAAAAGTTGAAATATTTTGACATTTTCCTAGCAAAATGATTCAGTGTTTTATTTTCAAATCCGGTTCATTTTACAGCTGAGTTTGTTATAATTTAAAACAGAGTAAAAGCAATCAGGAAGTGAAATACGATGTTTCAAGAAAGAGAGAATGGAGAATGAAACATTTAATTATATTTGAAAAGTACTTTTTTTTTTTTTTAAGCAACAAAAAATTGTTTCAATGATGCCCTGGAAAAATTATTCTCCTCAGTTTTTCAATTCTCTCACTGAAGTGAAAAATCAATTATTTGTGCAGCCCTAGTTGTGTAATGAGGCATGTTAAAGAAAAAATTTGGTTAGAGATGCAGGTGCTCCTGTCTTAAAATTTTGGAATTTTAATATCTCTGGAAAGAGCTCATCATACAGGATTATATCATCTGATTACTGCTTTCCATTACCAGAAAGAATCCTGCTCCCTCGTTGATGTTGCCAGTCTGGGCTTTCAGGTGTAAATGTCTTTCTCAGTCTTATTCTGTGCTTCCAGAATAAGCTGATCTCTTCAGAAAGAGAGAAAAACAGACAGGTGGATCTATCAGTTCATCTCAGGTTTTTTATCCTGTTCTGGGAAATGGCTGATCACACTAGAACTGTTATCACAACAAGGACACTATTGTTTACAGGAGAAGCAAGATACGCTCTTCTGTACTGTTTCAATTGTAACTTCATTTTAAAAAGCAAGGGCTAGTTGAAATAAAGTGCCTTAAATTTCTTGTCATTTTTGCCTGCACTGGAACACAAATGTCACTTGTGCAAACTCAGTCCTTCAGAAAGGAACACAGAAATAGTTTCCTGTGCCAGTAGTTGATTTTCCACATGCATGACCACTTTGCTTTATGCTGGCCACACACTGTTATAGAGACATGAATTCTTGCCTAAGAATGGCAAAGCTGTTTTGTACCCCATCTTCCAAATGAAAACACTGCTGAAAAATTATGGGATACCAGAGATCTTTATTTTGCATGGGGGCACAGAAGAGTAAGCAAAACCATTGTGCCAGTAATCTCTCCAAGTGAGGAGCTGGAGCATGTCCAGAGAAGAGCGAGGGAGCTGGGGAAGGGTCTAGAATATAAGCCACATCAATAGCAGCTGAGGGAGTAGGGGCGTTCAGCCTGCAGAACAGGAGGCTCTGGGGAGACCTCATCACTCTCTATAGCAACCTGAAAGGAGGGTGTGGCCAGGTGAGGATCAGCCTCTTCTCCCAGGTAACAATCGACAGGACAAGAGGAAAAAGCCTCAGGCTGTTCCAGGGGAGGTTCAAATTGGATACCAGGAAGAATTTCTTCATGGAAAGAGTTGTCAAGCATTGGGATGGGCTGCCCAGGGAGGTGTTGGAGTCATCATCCCTGGAGATGTTCAAGAAAAGACAACACAGCACTTAGTGCAATGGTCTTGTTGGCAAGCTGGCGATCAGTCAGAGGTAGGACTTGATAATCTTGGAGGTCTTTTCCAACTGAAATGATTCTCTGATACACTAACTCTTTTCTTTAACTCTTCCCATCATGATAGTAGTTCTAGAAACACAAAGATACTTACCTGTGTTGGGTGAATTCATGTGCAGATAACTAGAAAAAAAATCAGGAAAAATTAAAATCGTGTGCTTTGGAACACCATGTCTCCTCTGATTTATTTTTTTTTTTCCACACAAGTGTTTGTATGTTATATTATTTACACTTAAAACACCATAGACAAATTCAGAGAGGTCCTTGTTCAGTGTTTTNGCAACCTGAAAGGAGGGTGTGGCCAGGTGAGGATCAGCCTCTTCTCCCAGGTAACAATCGACAGGACAAGAGGAAAAAGCCTCAGGCTGTTCCAGGGGAGGTTCAAATTGGATACCAGGAAGAATTTCTTCATGGAAAGAGTTGTCAAGCATTGGGATGGGCTGCCCAGGGAGGTGTTGGAGTCATCATCCCTGGAGATGTTCAAGAAAAGACAACACAGCACTTAGTGCCATGGTCTTGTTGGCAAGCTGGCGATCAGTCAGAGGTAGGACTTGATAATCTTGGAGGTCTTTTCCAACTGAAATGATTCTCTGATACACTAACTCTTTTCTTTAACTCTTCCCATCATGATAGTAGTTCTAGAAACACAAAGATACTTACCTGTGTTGGGTGAATTCATGTGCAGATAACTAGAAAAAAAATCAGGAAAAATTAAAATCGTGTGCTTTGGAACACCATGTCTCCTCTGATTTATTTTTTTTTTTCCCAGCAAGTGTTTGTATGTTATATTATTTACACTTAAAACACCATAGACAAATTCAGAGAGGTCCTTGTTCAGTGTTTTGCTGGTGTACGTTCAAGAAGGCAGGACTTCACCCTGCTGTCTCCATTTGCTCCAATCAGTACAACTTTCCAGATGCAAGTGATTCAGCTCATGTCTTTATTACCTTTCCAGTACTTCTGATGAGACATTCACTTTCATTAGAAGACGACTTCTAGCTGAAGTTGTTGCCAAATGAACCCTGACAGCATTAGAGACCACTTCCATGAGAGAAACTGTGTGGATTGTTGAAGATGGCTCTAATGTTACAAAGATGTAATGGTGGTTTGGACTATCTAATTATGAATCCAAAATGAACTGGCAACTTTGCAGTATCTGAATCACTGAAAATTTAAATACATTTTTTTGGTGTTTTGCAGATATATGTATAGATATGGTGAACTTGAATGAACTTCAGCATGATAAACATTGGTTCTTTTTGTTCTTAATATTTCTCCCTACTACTCTTTACTTCTTTATTTTTTAACACAAATTTGCAAGTAGATATTTGAAGTAAGGAAGCCCTGCTATTTCAAAGCCCTGCTATATAGAATGGCCTGAAATTCCTGAAATCCTACCCTATAATTTTCTCAGCCCTGAGTCTGTGTGAAGTTTCTATTATAGAGCCTTTGAAAGAAATTCTAAATCACAATAAGAGCAGTAATGTAAAACTATTTTTATTGAAAATACATCTACAAAGTAATGTTTCTCAATCCACTCTGGGTGCATACCAATGCAAAACCAGTGAGGGATGGGGAAGGGAATCTTTCTATAATACCTGATTTCCATAAGAAACAAAGTTAGTATAAAAAAAGATCACATTCTTTGTGACACAATTCATTTTTCTCAGCTGATGTCATAGAAAGACAGCCTTTTACATTGTCTTTGCAATGTATTTCCAAACAAAATCTTAACAAAAATTTAAAGTGTTATGCCATAAATTCTACAGTTAATGTTTATACACACATTCTGAATACAGTATCTATATAAAAATATCTCTAATTATGTATCAGAAAATGCCTGTCTGCAACCTATATTTGCATTCTGTTAGCAAAAAAAAAAAAAAAAAAAGAGAACAACCCATATTTTCTTTCAGTCAGAGATTCATTTGGAGCTTGCTTGCTTGGTTTGACTGCTGAATACTTTGTATTAAACCCTGCTCACTTCATTCACTAGGGAGTTCTTGTTCATATTGTTCAGATTACTTAACTGGAGAAGACGGACAAGAGTTTCCAGTCCTAAAAAATCAGTCTTGCCTGGGAAAAAATTTGCCTTCAACCTGCATGCTGACATTTTCACTAGTTACTTATTCAACTTATTGTGGACTTTCAGTGACAGAAGCAACATACTGACTATTTTTCAAATAGCAACTGGGACAATGCAAGGAAATCCTTCATTTCTCTCATCAGAATGATTTGGAAGGGGAGAGAGAGAGAAGACACCTGGATATTTTAATAAAACAGATCACTCAACACTACTGTGTCTGTCGATTAATTTTTTCTTTCTCCCAACTGTAACTGCATTATTGACTTTTCCAGTTTAACTTCCCTAATGATACAAGGCAAAAAAAGAAAAAGTAGATAAATTATATTTCTAGAAAAGGGGCTTTGTAAGGGAATAATCTTGAAACAAGCAAAAAAGCCACAGGATTACAAGTGCATTGTGTCCCTTTTTTAATTCTTTGCCTTTTCTTTGAAATAAACATTTTGCTAATGTTTATTTCATATTGCCTGAAATACACCTACAATATTGCATTTTAAAATAATTTCTAATTAAAATTTCAACATTTATAATAGTATTTATTATTTTGTAATTTATATATTTTTCCTACTAAAATGTATAAAAGCACCCATTAGTTTTACCTTCTAAAGGTGTTTTTTTTTCTTTGTTGGATGCTACTGATAAACAGTCTAGGAATTCAAAATTTCACATTGAGATAGGGAGCCTTCTTCTCCAGATGGAAAAATGTAAATCCAGTTAATTGCCTATAATTTACTAGTGGAATGATCAAGAATTTGGAAGGTTTCCAGACAGAAAAGCTCCTGTTGGTCTTAGGAATTCAGCTTTAGAATCCATCTCCTTTAGGATCTGAGCATCTCACCCTTCTGCACCTCCTACAGAAGGCTGGCATTGCCTTCCTCTTATTGCTTACTAAGTAGATCATAAACATATCCAGAGCATGCTATTTTTTTTTTTCCCAAACAGAGATGAAGACACATTTTCTGTCCCAGAACAGGGCCTTGCCTCTACAAACACTTACACACATAGATTATTGATCTGGGTTGTGATGTTGAAATTAAAGGAGCAAATCCAGACTGGAAGTACATACATGAGTATGTAAATGTTTGAGAGCCAGTGGGAGCCAGCTAGGCTAAATTTTTATGAAGATCAGCTGAATCTAATGTGAAAAACTGTCTAGATAAAATGACTTTCTCAGAAATATTTCAACTCAGCTGGTAAAAGTGCTGATTTGGGGGTATTTTTTTCTTTATTTATAACTCTTCCCCCTTTTTATCCCCTCAATTAATCTCCTGCTTTTTTATTGTCCTGCTAGTATTTGAACAATAATATAACACTAGAGAAAAAAAAATCAGATAAAAAAGCAAAAGTCCTGTTAATTTACTTAGCTGGATGTAGTTATCAAGTTAGAAGTATTGATTGTGTGTTTAAAGATGTTAGGAATTTTGCAACAGGTATTTAAAAAAATAAAACCATTTTCAAGCTCTGTTATCTGTTTTTACTTTCCAGTTCATAAAAAAAAAAAAAAAATTCGCAGGACTGAGTAACATATACACAATCTCTTTTTTTATCCCCAGTTAGCATATGTCTAGCAGGACCACTGTTGTTGCCTGTTAATTTTTTTTTAAGTGGGAAGCCAACATATACCATGATCACTGCTAGTTTGGAATATATTTTCATTAAATCTTTCCAGTGCGAGCATAAAGGGAGAAATCAAGGAACAGATGAACTTCGTGAATTCAAGATATAAATGGCCAGAAAATGTGTGTGTTTTTCCACACTTGTAGTGTTGAACTCACGCTTTCTCTAGCCTACATCTTGGTTTCACTATCTAATGGTTTCTCATTCTCATTTTCTTGGGAGATCAGCTGGTATGGTTTCTTCATTTCATTCTCCTCTATCACGGAATTACCCATTTCAGCATCCCTGTTCTTCAGCTCATGCCGTGATAAATGTTCAACAATTCCTGCTCCAATGGAGTCTCCCAAGACATTTGTAGTGGTACGGAGGCGATCCCTAAGGAAGAAGTAGTAAGTTAGTTCTGATTTCATCACTTGTTCAGGGAAGCATGCAGACTAGCTGTGAAAACGGCTTTAAAATAGCTACTAGATGAGTCACCTATTTTATATATATTCACTTATCTGAACTGTTAATGCCATGGTTTCTTCTACAGAAACTACCAAATATACTGGGATGTGGAGTCACAAAATGTGTTACTGCTCTTGGAAACTTCACAGCAAGAAACAGCCGTGTGATGAGGACAGCAAAGGGAGCACATGGTTTCTTGGAGGCATTTTGGCACTCTGGTCATTTGGGTTTATATCCTCTGAACATATAAACCAATGAGAATCTATCTTGTTAGGGCCATTTGTCTCCTGACCGCAAACGATGACGAGTAATTTAGGGTGGGATTATGCTGAAATTACTCAAATTAAACTCCCATAATTCAGGCCTCTTAGAGGGCTCTGCCCAGCAGATGTAGGAGGCAGCTTGTTGAGGGGGAACTGGCATTGTTAGCAGATAGGCATCCACCTACATCAGGCTGTGGGCATGTGGTTAGGTAATCATTTGAAGGCATTGTGTTCTGGTAACAACAAGGGCAACTTCTTGCAGGGATCTTGAAGGGGAAAATCTCCTGTGAACTATGAATAATAGGTGTTAGGTGAAACAGAGACTGGAGAAAACCTTCACTTGATTTAATTCCTGGACTTTACACACCTACAGGTGTCTGTCAGTTTTCTACAGATAGAGGAATGGAAAAACTTAGGGGCAATACTTTGTGGTGGCACAGTAAGAGTTACACAACTATTTTTCTTTTCTGTATCCACAGGGCAGACATATGAAACTTTTCTAGATTAGAGTCAACAGGGCTGCAATTCATTGTTGGATCTGATCCAGTTCTGAGCCTGATTGATGGAAAGGTTTTCATTGCCATCCTAGAAAATAATAGAAGACTAAAGCAATTCTTTGCCTATTTAATTACACTATGCCTCTTAGTACCCTAATAATACAGGTTTTTAAGTAAACTCTTCTGGCATGCAAAAGGAATTATCATTAAGCAATACCCCTCACCATCTGCTCTAAGAAAATATCATAATTGCAAGAAATGGTGATTCTTTTAAACATTTGTTTCCAAGTGACTTACATAGCAAAAAGGTTGCAGTATAACCAGAATGTCCCTGTCTATTTCACTTATAAATATGGTCTAAACCCTTAACAACTCCATAAAAATACTTACAAGAACCAGTCCACTGCAATGATAAGGGTGATATCATCTGTAGGCAAACCTACGGATGTCAGCACAATGACCATGGTGACCAGTCCAGCTTGAGGAATGCCTGCAGCCCCAATACTGGCAGCTGTGGCAGTGATGCTGCGCAGAGAGATGGCAAGAGCAATTAATTGACTTCCATAATAAACTCTCCTTATCATCTGACAAACTTTAGAACCAGATATGAAGCAAGAAGGCATTTGCTCAGTAATAAATAAAGATGAGCCCAGTCCCTTATCTGAACACCTCATAGCTGCAGGGGAGCGTGACTTTTGATCCAAAGTGTTTACAATAAACCTTTATCCAGAAATCTTGGAATATGATTTTGTCAGGTGCTAAATCCCCTACTAGATGCCAAGGGCCAGACCAAAACATTAAAGCTACATGTCCCTACCCACTGAAAAAACTCACTCCACAAGCTCAAACATGTTAAAAGAAAAGCTGAGAAGGTAATTCTGTCCTGGCAGGTCTAATACAAGAACTTTTATTCTTTATCCATCTCACTGTAACTTCATGCCAGGTGAAGTCTCTGTCCTCCAGCAGTTGGTGTTGTGCCATCAGAAGATAGAAAGCTGCCAGAAACCTTGAATCATAGTGACTTAGTAGAAATATGCTTGCTCACTCCTGGTTTAGAAAGAATTTGTTTTATCAAGAGGTTTGCCAGGGAGTAGCTCCAGTACTAATGAACCTGAAACTATTGCCTTGGATTGTGAAGGCAGAGTTTTACCTTACGTTCATGAATATTGAAATAAACTGGTGGGGTTTTATGGAGAAAAGTACTATAACTGAACTTTTATTGTTCCTGTGTGATAAATACATGTCTCTTTGTCCTACAGTGTCCATCTCTCCCCTTGCTGACATTTCTTTCCTCTGCACATGTACCCATCACCCTTTTGTATTAAACTGTGATGAACATAATGAAATCAATGCAGATTAGTTACCACTGAGTGCTAATTGGTGGGTTAGTTGCTGTTCTATTTCAAACAAGAATACTTGTGTGTTTGAAAATATACCTACCTTCTCTACTTCTATGAGGTGAAGTAATAAAAGATATTATTGCTCCTTACACAGCTTGCCCCTGCTTGTATCCTGAGACTATCAGGACCAGGAAAACACTGCCTCTCCCAGCTTTAACACTGTGATGTTTTTATGTTACAGCTTTGTACATGCACTTTGAATTACAGGGTACTGATTGTAAGCTCCCAACAGTTGCATGAGTTCTTTGGAAAGAAAAACTCTATAGTAAATAAAAAACTGGTTTTGCTGACTTTATCAAGTGCAGTGACAGGTGTCCTGTTACAGGTTTTTAAAGGTTTGCCTTAAGGAGAATCTGTGCTGTGGGCCCTTTTCTGTGCAGAAGATGTAAATAATTACAGATACTGAGGTACTATAGCAGTTTTTGTTTTCAGCTCTAGATGCTTTTAGTTAATCCAACATAAACCAGCAAGGAGTCATCACAAAGGTGTTTTTATTAGATATAAGTAAGAATGGCTTCCGTACCTGATTGTGATAATCTGCCCAAAGTTCAGCTCGAAGTTGTTAACCTGTGCAATGAAAATTGCAGCCAAAGCCTCATATAAAGCAGTTCCATCCATATTAATTGTAGCACCAACTGGGAGTACAAATCTTGTAACTCGTTTGTCCACTCCATTTATTTCTTCTAGACACTTAAAAGTAACAGGTAGTGTTGCAGAACTGAAACAAAAATAAAGGGGGTAATATATCACATAAGTTATATAAAGAGGGAAAGAAAAGACTGTCATACATCATGATGTCAGGAAATGCCTTCATTTGTTTGTGATCTACCAGAATACCTTTTTTTTTTAAAATGCAAAGGCTGGATTTAAGCACTGAATTTAAATGTAAAGTCTCAATTTAAGGTGGAGGTTCTCCTAATGCTTTTAGGAACTTTTCCCAATGGTTAATTGGTGTCATTCTCTATGTAGTCCCTAGTCTGAATGTATCTAACTTTGGTGTCTTGTTACAAGAGTCTTCTGCTAGGCAGAGGAATCTATTTAGAAATTCCCACTTCTCCTTTTAGGTCACAGAGATGTGATTGAGCCATCCCTAAGTAGTTTTCTTGAAGTTATACAAGCTGAGCTATTCAATATTTCAGTAAAAAGCATCCTTTCTCTTATTTACTTGCTGGTTCCTCTGGAAAGGGTATTTTGGTCAATGGTTGCATTTTTTTACCACTTACAGTTTAACACCAGTAAACAGCTAAACACCACACAGCCACTTGCTTACTTGCCTCCACACCCTGAGTGGGATAGGCAAAAAGGAAAGGAACAGTAAAGGCAAGAAAACACAGGAGTTGAGACTGAAAATGTTTAATAAGTGGAAGAGGAGCAAAAGACAACAAAACAAGTCCTGCATAGTCATCACTCACCACTTCCCATGGGTAGAACAAAGACCCGCATGTTCCTTGGTTAACAGGTGGCTAGCCTTCCTAAAATCCTCTTTTTCCCTTTCATTGCTGAGTATGATGTCTATGGAATACCCCTTTAGTTAGTTTGGTTCACCTCCCTGGCTGTGTGCCCTCCCAGCCCACAGCACACCCCTCAATCTACTCACTGTGAGAGCAGAATGAGAGACAGAGAAGGTCCTGATGCTGTGCCAATACTGCTCAGCAATAGCTAGAACACCAGTGTGTGATCATTGTGGATTTGGTCACAGATCTAAAACATGGCACCACATGAGCAGCTATGAAGAAAGTTAACTCTGACCAAGCCAGGCTGTGTATTTCTACATCCGATCACAACAAAATATAGAGGTTTTTCAAGACATAGCAATTCAGATTACTTTCTCTCAATGAAATCTTCATTGCTAACTACTTACCAGACTCCCAAGCCCTTGAAAACTCTATCAACATTGATAAAATACTGACAAAAACTAAAACAAAGAAAGGCTGTGAAAGATGGTGCTAGAAAAGTATCTTTGATGGCAGTCCTCTTACAGCTGAATTTTGAATAGTTTTAAAATCCACTCACAGTACAGTATGCTGTCTTGCATCAGCCAAGGTTCTTGCTGAGAATCTTGATCAGCTCCGGGAAGAGTATCTTACAAAAACTGGAACATAACCTCTTAACACTGTAACTGTTACCCACCAAAGCTGAAGTTTCATTTTATTTTCACTATGGTGACTCTCATAAGTTTTATTTTATTTAAAAAATAACTTCTAATCAACTTCTCTTTTAGGCATTCCACAGATTTGAAAGGACTGACATCAAAATGTCAAATATGAAATTAGTAATTGTCCCTCTCTCCCATTAATATACGGTTGGAATTTTTTAATTCTCAAAACCTTTTTCAATGCTGCAAAACTAAATCAGATTCTACATTAATGGTCACAATTGCTTCTCCTCCAAATCTTCAAATTAATCTCAAACACCAGGGATTTGAATTTAGTATTACAGAGTATCTGACTTAAAACACCTGTCTTTAGGAGACACTTTTAAAATCTATTAAAATGGAAGGTGTTTTATGAAAGGCCATGTGGTATAGAAATGTACATTTCATTATGGTAACATTTCCTGTCATCACACATGCAAACATTTTTAATTCTTACTGTTTACGTATGACTTCACCAGTAAAGAGCAAAAGTGCTTCTACTGCAGGTTCTATATCCATCACTGGCTATCTGGATTTTGAGCAGAGAGCGCCAGCTGTCAACAGGAATCGCCTCTGAACTTTCCTGTTTGCTGCTCCATTTTGCCATGCATATCCTTTGCCAGCTGTATCCTTTATAAGCAAGCAGTAACAGGCTACTTAAAAATATCAAACACCAAGACTAATCAGAGTCACAAGGGTTCTGGCCATACAGTCTGCATCACCAGCAGATTTAATCTCTGTTGAGGGTTTCTCATAGAAAGCTGAGTTTGAGTCAGTACTAGATAGCAGTGAAACTGAAATACAGTGCCCGCATCAATACTTGAATACAGAGCTCATCAAACATTAGGCAAAATTGTTTCTCAAACCAATAATACTAAAAAAAATATGGCTTTAAAATACTGTGTTTACCTGGAAGATGTCCCCAAAGCTGTGACTAACGCCTGGATTAAGCCTCCAATAAATACCCATGGGTTCTTGCGAGTAATCACGAAGTATAGAAGAGGTAGGACAATGACAGCGTGAATCAGCAGACCGATGATAACTGTTACAGTATACATGGCGAGCTGGCCCCCGATCACACCCATGTCTTCCATCTCAACAATCTTCCCAGCAATCAAGAAGAGAATTCCAAGTGGAGCATACCTGCAAATAAGAAATCAATTAGTATTACTGACCAAAGTAGAGACTCACTCTCTCACCCATACTGTTTATGTGCATGAATTAGGTGTGCATGAATGGAGAATTTCACTGTTAGGATGCTCCTGTGCAGGAGCAGTTCAAGAGTTTAACTCTTCTGCTCTTAACAGCTGAACCTGGATTAAACCACAGCAGTGAATGTTTCTGAAGGGCTTCAGTGGATTCAAGATCTGGTAAGGATTTCAAGACATATAGCATGCCTCTCAGTCACACAGGGAGATGAACTCTCTTCAGAATTCAAGAGTAATTTAAAAGTTAGTTTAGCCCATTCTGTTATAACTCTCTCTGTGTGAACAAAGGCTCAACCCACGTAGTTGTAGACTATGCCAAGCTCCTAGTTCTACTCCAGTGCTGTTTCCCATGTTGTTGGGGAAAGGACCCACACAAAAGGCTGATAAACCCTGCAGATTTCAAGCTGCCTCTGGCCATGCCACATGTTATCCAGCGGAGCTCTGGATAAATACATTCTTCAGCATGAAGACATCCCTATGACAAAGGCTGACTGCATTATGGGACAGCAACAGAGGTGGTATGAACTGCTTTTCCCTATCAGGAAGCACAGCTAGAGGTGAAGAAAGAGTTGGTGCTGAGCATAAAACTCTAACATAATTCTGCTGCAGTGGTACTTTTGGCACAGCCTTATTTCTATAAACATCCACTTGTCTTCTCACACTAAGATATCACAGAATGAAATCTATCTACCATATCAGAAGTGCCCTTTAAGCCATCAAATCCATGTAGAAAGTTATCTGAAGTAGCAATTCTGACCCTCTGCTTTATAATTTTAATCATGCTTGTAAAGAAGATAAAATTTTTGCTTTGTATAAATGTGATCTAGCAGAACAGGATTTTAGTTACTGGAACAAATACACTTGTTTTTAGTTTTGTATCTAGTACTGCAATGTGTGCTCTTGGATAGGCTTTTGGAGTTGATTTGTTTGGGTTTTTTTATTCTGTAGGAAAGAAGGCAGTAAGACATAATTTTTTTCATAATTAACTTCCTACATGGCAAATAATAAATCTTCATTGTTGAAAAAATTTCATACCTTGAGGGAAAAGGTGTTTGTTTTATTTACTTAATGAACACAGTAGAGAAAGGAGGAAAAACATGTATGTGTGAGCAGTGCAGCTGTGATGCAAAGACATGTGTGTACACAACACAGCCACAGGAGCCAGCTGTGTTGGAAACTGATGGTATCAAGGTCTTGCTGTGTAGAGATGAGATTATTGGAGAGGTTTGTTGGTTTCCTTTAGTGAAGTCAGATGAGGGTATAAGGAAACCTGAACAGCATACTGCTGTGATCTTTATGAAGATGTAAGCTGTAAGTGTGACAACTTCTGTCATAGACCCTGATTTTTCCAGTTTTGAAAGAAAAACCCACTGAAAGAGTTGGCATGTTTGAGCAAATCATTGGCACAGAGCATTACAGTTCTTGAGTTGACTTGTGAAAAAAGCTACAAGGTGCGTACAGTCTTGCTGTCTGACTTTCTGCCAGACAGACTCTTGCCACCCAGTACCTGATTGCGATGAAAAATATTGTTACTAACTTAAAAAGGAATTTATCAAGGAGGCACTTACCACATGATTAGAGCTACCAATCTCATGATAGCCTCATTAAGGCTGTCAAAGAAGTCTTTCAGTGCCTGACCTTGCTCCCTCATGCTTCCAATCACCAGGCCAAAGCTTATTGAGAAAACCACCAAGCCAAGGGCATTCACTCCATTTACAGAACCTGGAACAGGAACTATTTCCTCTCTCACTCGGGTGAGGGCTTCCATTGCTTCAGACACATTGCTTATTATGGAAGTCACTGTGGATGTGTCGTTGGATGGAATAGCTACTTTAAACTTCCTCTTTTCATAGTTAGTTTTGAACTGTTAAAACAAAAATTAAAGAAAAATAGGAAATCTGTGAATCATAGCAGACAAAAGTCAAAATCACAAATTAAATTAACAGTTACTATTGTAGGACATTTTAATTCTTTGCATAATATTTCTAGGTAAAATGTACTGTGATGAAAACCTGCCTTTCCTGAAAGCAACAGCAACTCACGTTAACTTCAAGAGCTAAATCTTCACCTTTAGTTTCCAGAACTCATTTTCTCACAAGTATGTCAAAGTCAAAGATGCAGATTTGTCCTGCTCCTGAGTTTTGTGACAAAGCTATTGATTCTTAGCTTGCATTTTCATAAATTGCTACTTTTCCCAAAACCAAAATTCCACCTGTTAAGTAAATAGGTATTTTCATGTACTCTGGAGCTTTTTTATTTGTTCATTTTTTCGAATTATAAAAAACTAGACTGAAGCTAACTTAAATATAACATACCTCTTTTTTCCTTTACTGTGGTAAAACCATTAGTTTACTTTGCAGTACAAGTCACCACTTTCCTTAATTAAGGAAAGTATTCTACTTTAAATGGTTTCATTATGGAACAGACAAATCAATTTAAAAATCTCAATGTGGTCCTAAATATCTGCTTTGAAAACCATTCATCCACCCCCTAATATTTTTCCAAAGAGAAACATAAATCCTGAATATTTCTATCTGGGCTCAAAAAGCCCTGCAGTTCTGTCCTGATTAAATTCTGTCAAACACAAAGAATGTTAAATATCGCTAGTAAAATGTTTCTCATATGCCTCAGGATGCTAATTATCCCATTAAAACAGCAGAATGCTAGTGTCAAGGTTATTCAGCAACTTTGGATTTTTACTCCTTTGCAACTACCTAACAAAAGACAAATATTAAGCGCTGTAGTAGCATTAGTGATGTCTGAAGACTGATGCATACTCCAAAAGTATTTGAGTGAAATTAACTACTTAGGACTAAGATGGGAAACCTGGATCATGATCTTTCAACACTGATCTGATTTAATGTTTCTTTTTCCACACAGAAATAGTTTTATGCACTGCTTCTACATATGTGATGTATCCCCCTGAAGGCTCTAAGTATTTCAGAATATCAAATATAACTTGCTTACAGAAAATTTATGAAAAATTTCTAAATAATATGTAGCAGAACAGATTTCCATGAAGGTCAGATATTCTTGAGTTTTGAATGAAATTTACTTAAATCTTTTAAGATTTGGGTTGAAGTTAGAGAAATCAATGGGTCTGTTTGAGCAGCTGGCTGATACAGAAAACCCCAGTTCCACTGCCTCACCCACTCACACCCAACCTGTGATAATTCATTTGACCTCTTAGTGAGCCAGTCCTACATTTTGAATTGGCAGTACTATTACTAAGCAAAAAAAAGTGGCTGTCTTTTGCCTGAAGGCTATGTAGGCAAATCAACTTTCACTGACTCATAAATGCAGAGAGGGAAAACCCACTGAGACTAGAACTACACAGCCAGGGAAGGAGGGATTGGACTGACTCTTTAAGTGATAGAAAGGATTTAAGAGTGTAAATGGAAATGTAATATAAGTGCTCACTAGAGCATTTTTTATTCAGTCTTGTCAGAAATGTTAGAATACTGCCTAGCACACTTCTTTATTTTTATTTTTTTAATTTTTTTTCTTTTTTTTGTCTACAGATATGGTAATTATGTTACATGTATATTTTTATTAGTGTTTTTAATAGGAAAAAACTTAGGTGCAATTTCATTAATACAAATGTCTGAAGGGTGTAACTATGCTGGATTTGCAAGCATACAGAATAGACAAACATAGAAAAACAAACTGTTAATGAGGTCTGGAACAATAAAGGTTGGAATTACAGCCTAATTCCCTGTGAAATTTCCTACTCATTTCCCACTTTCCCTAGCATGTCACAACTGCCTTGGTCCTGACTCTTCTCTGTTACCCTCATTCCAAATCTCATTCCTCCTTGTTCGACTGGGTCAAAAGCACATGTGGTGCAGCTGTTGGGCAGCGCTGGATGTTGCTGCCTCCCTGTTTGGCTGCTGCCTGTTGGAACAGTCCATGAGCTGAGTCATAAACCACTCCTCCTTCAGTGGAAGTCTTGCTTTGCCTGAGGATTGTGCCGCTCCTGACACAGTAGGTTGGAATTGGCCATGGTGCTCAACAATCACGACAGGGGACTGAGAAAATTTTGGGCTCTACAGCAGGAAGAGCACAATCATGTGAAGTTTTGTACCTTCAAAGCATACACTAGGAATAATTTTAGGTTGCAATAAGCATACTCCTTCATTTTGTGCTCATTCTGGAATTGTGTCACAGCAGGAACATGCTTTTAATTCTTTATTAGTAAGTCTCTTTAGGGGTATAATATGTATTTTAGTACCTCACTTAGAAAAGTCCTTTTCTATTTCAGCTACTAGACTGGTACACAGAGATGTTGATCTTATCTATTGACTCACCTTATTTGTCAGACTTAAGTATTCAGAAATATTATTAGGGAAAATAGTCTTTCTAGAACCCATCCAGAGCAGCAGAGAAATGATTTATTTAGAGTGAGATTCAAAATGGTAATAATCTAAGCGACAGGAACCAGAGCAACTTTATTTGGTCTGCAATATTTACTTTAACTAGTCTTTCTTTCACTATACTGAATGAGCTCAAGGAGAACTGTGTGGATGTCTCTGTCTTCTTGTGCCCAAAGCTGTCTATCAAAAGTCATGAGAAGCTTCCTGGTGAAGCAAAAGAAATGAAGAAAACCCAAATATGGAAAATGCAAAGGTAGTACCTACTAAGGGAAAAAGTGTAGGTTGAGTTTTACTCTTATTACTGCTTTTTCAAATGACAATAAGGGAAAACACAGGATTGCTTGATCATCACAAAATGTTTTTTCTGCATGTGAAATGCTGAGAAGGCCAACTGCTTATAGGAAATGATAGGATAAGAAAGACCACCTCCAAGATGTTAGAAAATGCTTTGAAATAGATGAGGGAATAGCAGAGCTGACTATTACTGCTCTGCAGAGTAACAGGTGGCAAGAGATGATTTTGTGAGCTTTTATGGTGTTCCTGCTTTCAGCAGATCTTTGTCTCAGTGGGAATCATAGTTATCATCTGTTCATGCAGCTCAGACTGACAGCTTAATATCACATTGTGATTCTGCTGATCCTTCCTCCTTCTCAACATTCAGAAATGGAAGAAATTAGACAAAATAAGCCCATTCATTAACAGTTTCAGAAGAGAGGCTAGAGGTCCACACACACATAATATGTGATGGGCAAGACATCACTGAAGTCCTGTCCTTTCTGAGAATATTTGGGGCATTGTATCTCCAGGCAGAACAATTTTTGCCCAGTAAAATTTTAGATGCAAAATACTCATAATTTTTTCCTTTCTATGAACAATCTTACCTGCAAGTAAAGTATAAAAATAATGCATTTCGGGACTTTTTATCACAAGACATGGCAGTAATAACAACTTTAAAATTCATTTTAATTGAGTTAGCTCATTATGAAATAATATATTTTTAATTGCATAATATAATGCATCAGTTGTTTCCACTTTGATTATTATTTTGCTTTCATTAGTGATAAAAGATACTCACAGTACTTTAATTTGGACATATTGAAGGACTTTTGAAGGAGCAACACTGTAACATGGCAGTAGCACATTCTGGTGGATAATTTGCAGAGAAGGTGATTGCACAGGTAACTGTTCTGAAAACTCATAATTCACTGTCATAATTTACTCTGATATTAGCACTTCCTGTGCTAAATCTGTATGATGATGCTACATTTAGTGAATTTAATTTTAAAAGCAACAAGTTTGCTTAAATGTAACCCTAAAATATTAAAAGAAATTAAAAGATGGCAGTAATGTTCCATCTTCCTAATTATTTTTTTCTTTGCTTTCCTCAGGCATATGTGTTGAAAGCATTCTAAATTTTCTGCAGAGGAGCTGATGACACAAGTCACAATATATCTCAACTAGACAAAACTATCATGTGGAATAGACAGCATATATCCATTAGTGTTAATTTCTGAATGCATGATTAACACTTCCAATCCCCTTGATAAGGACTAGTTTGGGAAAGAATGTGTAATTAAAAATAGCTCAGAAGAAATTTATTAAGCTTCAGATGGCATCAAATTCCACCTATTCACAGCAGAATGGTCGTCTCCAAATTATTACTGATTCTGTTTCTCTTTATTTCCCAAGTTCACTCATGTTTGTCTTTTAATAGACCCCCCAGAGCACAGAAAGAAGAACAAGCAGTTAAGAAGCATTATCTGATTAAGAAGCAGAGTGCTTACCACTGCTCTGCCCCAGGCTAGACAGCATGTTTGAATTTAGCAGAGAAAGATAAATGAGGATATAATGGCCAGAGCTGAAAAGTATTTATCTAAGATTTCTTTAGATAGAGGGGCATAGAGGAAATTTTGAACAAAGCAATGTAATTTTAGGTAAGTGTGGAATATTTCTCTGCAGTCAGTCAATTCAGATTCTCCTGTTATTGATAAAAATCACAAAAGCCTCATATGACCAGTGCATAGTGAAGGTAGCAACACGTCATACAGAAATAAACAGCATCAGGAAGTGTGCTGTTTGGATTAATAATCTGCTCTTTAACAATCAGCCTGAGAAAGCTGAGGTACTCAATGAGTTCTTCACCTCAGTCTTCACCGTCTGGCAGTCAGGTTTCCCACATCTCTCAGGTCCCCGAATCTTCGGGTGGAATTCGGAGGAGCAAAGTCCCTCCGACTGTAAGCAAAGACAAGGTTTGAAATGACCTAATGAAACTGAATGGAAGTCTGTGGGACCTGACAACATGCATCCCAGGGCCTGGAGGGGAGTGTTGCCAAACCACTCTCCATCATCTTTGAAAAGCCATGGCAGTCAGGCGAAGTCTCCAGTGACTGGAAAAAGGGAAACATCTGGGAAAGAAAATGTGTGAAGAAGAAGAATGAGAAGAAATAGCAAGGGGAGGCAGCTTTGCCTCACAGACTTGTTAGGAAAGTAAAACCAGGAAAGGGTATCCAAAGGACCAAACAATTGAATGAGGAACAGTAGAAAATTTAGGAAGATCTATGATATGTCCTAAGGTCCCAGTCTTCCTTCATGACTCTTCTTGTCCCAGCAACATTCCTATAAAAGCTTTCCCAGCTCCAAATAGAAGACCTTCCCACCTTGGTTACTCCACACAGTTCCATTTCATTTTGCACCTTCCAGTGGGTTCCAATACAAGTCTCCATCAGGAAAGAACCTGCCTAGGGATGCTGTAAGAGAGAATGTGCACATCTACTCTACTAAAACATGTGAATTTTGAATGCATATTCCAGAGATGGTTTCCATGTAGGTAAAGCTGTAGATCAGTGTTACATCTTTGAGTGTGGACAACTATGAGTACATATATGGTGCGTTTTGTGTTTGGCCCAGCAAACATCATGTTACAGAACCAGGTTAGTGCCAGATGGATCATCCCTCTTCAGAAGTCTTCTGAGAAACACGTGAAAAAATGGATGGAAACTTTGGAAAAGAATGTTAGGGAGTCAGATGTACAAAGTCACCTGGATACACACCAATCTCACACATACTTGTAAACTAAGTTTTTAGTTTAACAAATCTGTTGCAACAAAATAACTTTTACCTAAAAATCTTGGGTACCGAGTTGTAAAGCTAATGGTATCACTATGACAGATTTAAAATCCTGGTACTTCGGTAAGTATAGCTGCTGCTGTATGTCAGAGGAAACTTTCATTAAATATTTCCTGTTTTTTGAACTACTTTTTAGAAATTCCTTTAAGCTGTAAAACACATCAGAAATACAACATTCTTAATATAAACAGAATCTGCAGGACATCTTTAAGTAAAACCATACATTTAGAACTGCTAGTCACCAAATCAAGTTTCCTATTGCTGTAGGATACTTTATTAAAAGGATTTTTTAAGCTGTATGATAAAACTGTTGAGGTGCTCCTATCTTAATTAAGATTTTTCCAGGACCTCAGTCTGAAGTAATGGAAGGTTAAAAACTTTACTAAACTTTAAAACCTTACTAAATTTTAAACTCAGGAATACTGATTAAACTCCCATTTTAAACTCAGGAATATTGATTTCTCTTTCCTTTTGTATAAACATTTTTCTTTATCTTATTCAGCTCTGTTGCCACTTGGGTTTTGTATCTGTATAGATCTGTATAGATCAGTATTCTTTTTGCTTTATATATTTTGTTCTTTCAATAATTCAAATAACTCCTCTCTCCATTGTGTTAATTTTGCATGACTCCATGAACGAAAAACCTGAATATACTGAGTATTCTAGATGAGCCCATTCCTCCAGCTTTAGTTCCTGTCTTGGTGTTCTGTCACCTAATAAATCCTAGACCTGAATTAGAGGGAGGCTAATTTTGTTTTCTTTTTCATCTTTTTGATAATAACTCCCCATGTCAAAGCAGAAATTACTGTTAACTTCCAAATGTTTATTTCCCATGTGATGAAGAGCTACAAAGAGATAACCAAACACATCAGTGTCTGTAAGAGCTGATTCACTTTGTTGCTGTGACTTTACATTCTTACAGTGTGCCAGGGACACACCACCTTCTGTGGCATTTCTCAGATCTCAATACAAAGTGCTTGGACTTTCTTGTCATCTCTTAATTTAATTGTGTGCATCTTATGGCAACGTCAGTCATAGCAATATCAATTGAAGTATGCCCAGTCTTCCAGCAACTCCCATTTGTATCTCCACAAATTTTAAAATTCTTACAATGCTCTTACCACCTGCTCAACTACTTCACTTTCCTCATATTAAAAACTTTTCCTTAAAATCAGAAGTCCAAAGACGTTACCCTTCTTTGGCACAAAAAATCAAACTGAAGCAAAAAGGATGAAACAAGAAACCACCACCACCAACCAAAACAAAACCAAAAAGCCAACTAAGCCATCTACTAACCAAAAAAAAACCCCAACCCCAAATGAAAACCAAAACCAGACCAAACAAAAAAAACAAAAAAAAAAAAAGGAGGAAATTAGCAATATTGGGGAGGAAGGATGGTACAATCTATGTTTCAGAAACCTGTGAGGTGGGGTTTTTTTGTTATTGTTGTTTTTTGGTTTTGTTGTTGTTCTTTTGTTTTTTGTTTGTTTTTGGTTTTGGGGGGGGGAGATGTTTTTGTTGTTTTTTGTTTTGTTTGGTTTTTTTTGTTTTATTTTTTAATATCCTTTAGTGTAACCAAGATCAAACTAATGGCTTGTTATCTGCTTAAATCAATTCCCAAATCTTTTTGAAACTGCAATCTTAAAGACACTTTGCCTGCTTTCAAGAGCCCTAGATAAAAACTTCCCAGCTTCAGAGATTTATGAAAAATACTTGCCACTAGATCTGTAAGTTTATGCCCTATTTCATTATTTTGAGATAAAGATAGTATCATTCCTGTAGTTTATTATGTTAAATTCTTTGAGTTTTATTTTAGATATAAACTTTTGTATTTCCATACTGTTCTTTTGCATCACTGTACTGAGGCCATCAACATCCTGGCTGAAGACAGAGGAATAGTATTTATTAGTTTTGGACATGGGTCTGGTTTGTCTTTAATCTTTAATCTAGATATCTTTAATGCAGAAAGTCACTGCTTTTTGTTCATTTCTGTTTATATAACTAAAGATAATGTTACAATTTCTTTTCAATTCTTCTGCAAGATGTAACTCAGCTGGACTTTGTAAAGTGTCTATTTTATCCTCTTTCTTCTTGACCTCCACATTTCAGCTTTTTCTTTATTACTGCAGCAGCATCTGGTGAATAATATCGGGGGGACAATATGAAGCAATTAGATTGTGGAAACACATGTTATATGTTTCACTGAATCTACAATATACTCCTTTTAAAAAAAAGAATATATAACTAGTTACTATTACTGTAGAAGAGCTAAGATTGAGACCAGGACAATGACAGAAGGATTTGGGAAGCAACATAGAAAAAGCACTCCTATGCACTCCTACCATAGATGACAGGAAGTCCCTTCGTTTGCTTTTGTTATTAATGTCCACAAAGTTTTTCCTTCTGTTTTGAACCTATGCATGTTGCTCACATGGCATTCTTGAATGTCTTCCAGTCGTTGTACAGATGGTGTACACCTCAGTATCTCCCAGTTTAACATAACACTGTTTTTGAAAAGCAAATTCTGTATTGACTTCAGTGAACCCTGCTAAGGATTTGACATTTTGAAAAAACTTATTTTTTGATTTGTCAAGTGTTTTCTTCACTTCACATAGCAAGTGCTATTGTCTCAATATGATTGAAAACAAAGCACATGTTTGTTTGGTTTAGTTTGGGGCTTTTTTGACAGCTGACAGCATACATGAGTTGTCTTTCTGCTCCACGTACAAGTAAGTGATAATCCTAAAGCAAATACTACTACATTTCAATTTCTTACTTTGTTATGTTTTATTTGGAAATAACAAAACATTTTACCTGTTTAAAGCAAGCTTCCACCAGATTTGGAGGGAACATATTTCTGTGAAAAAGAAACAAAATAACATGAGAAGTGATAATACTCTAGTAATACCTTAAGTAAGGGCACAGCTAATAAAAGAATTGACCAGCTAATTTCTGAAGGAATCCTAAGACAACCATGTAATCATGTGTTCAGTGATAGAGCTTTGCATAGAGCACTGGCCTGGTTATCCTTATCAAGACAAAATCTAGTAGGTTTGGAGAGATCCTGTCAATTGGAATCTCTGTATCCAGTATTGTATATGGAGAAGTATATTAGCTAAATTATCAGATGCACAAAGCTCTGTGGGATGGTGCTGACTTTTAATTTCATATTTATTAATGATTTATGAATCTAGGTTAATAAATAATTTAATAATATGTAATACATTTCTAGTTCTCAAACAATTTTTGCAGTCACGTAGCCTAGTACTTCATGACATTCATCACTCTATATAGTTTTGTGATTAAAAAATAAATCTTTCTGAAGTTTGGGTATTCTATGATAATAACACATACACATATAATTATATATGTGTGTGTATGTTTGCTACATATGGGGATTTGTTTCTTTTCTTTTCAGAATGGCGCATTTCTGAGGGAATTAGAAGCAGCCTAACTGAATAAATCTTGAGGAATCTGAGTGCAAACCTCTTCATGGGTCTTTCTGAAGTCCCCCTTCCTGGCAGCATGACTCTTGGAGGCCTGTCTCCATGTCTCTGGCTTCTCCAAATGGGTTAGTGGAACACAAAATTTTGGTGGCTTTACCTGTGGAAAAGCTCCTGAGTTCAAAACCTCAGCTTCCCTACTCCCTGAAACACATCTGTGACATATTAGCTCTATAAAAGAGTCTCTGAGCAAGGAGAAAACAAGATTTCATGTCTGTGCCCCTCTACTTCAAGCATTTTACTTGCCTGTTCCTGGAATTTATTTCCCATTCATACAATTTAACAAGTTGAGTAGATGCAACCAGACTGGTGGCTACAATTCAATATTCAAATTAACTAAATTAGAGATTAAAGTGAAGTGAGAAAACTGTTGAAAGTTGGAAGTAAAGAAAAGCAAAAGAATTTGGTAATAGGAATTGTGCTATGGAAGGAGGAAAAAAGACCCATGCAGATAGCAGAACAGAAGTCTTTCTTTTGTGCATGAAAGAAAAAAAAAATCTCTCTTTAAATATTAAAAGTCGTTTCTTCCCCTGCAACACCTTGTTTTGGAAATAAATCCATTTTGTAGTGTTGTAGGGGTTAGAGATATTGGTATCACACAGTTGAAAGAAATTTGGCAACTTCACACAGTAAACTGTCTAAAATTTTCTACTTTTGTTCTCTGTGAATCTAAATATTACTGTCATTGCTATTGGTACAGAAAATGTGCAATATCATAGCCATACCTGATTAAATCAAGAAAGGCATCTGCTGCTGTCACTTGCACAATTTTGCCTTCTCTGTGCATGTTTTCTTTAGTACCTTTCCCAGGGTGGATGATGACCACAATGATTATACCAATCAGTACAGCAATGATCGTAGTGCTCATGTAGTAGACTACTGCTCGGACTCCCATCTTCCCTGATGCTTTACTATCCAGGGCAGCAATTCCTAGTAAATTTAAGCACAATGACATTCACCTGATACAGTTGTGATTAAAGAGTATAAACTAAGCATGATGAAAATCGTTTTGTGGGAAGAGTTTTGGTGACCAGTATATTTAGGGCTACCCAAGGCAAGCTGTCTCTTCTGCAGTTCATACAGCTACTGTCTTCCCATCCCACCCCTATTGCTTGTTGTGACATAATTTTCTATTATAAAAGCCACAGCTTTCTGTGCTCTTTCTCTTTCCAGCAGATGCAGGTAGTGTTCTTCTCCTTAAAACGCCCCATTGTTCCTTCTCCTTAAAATTTCAAGAAGTCAGTTACTTCCCCATAATTCATTTGGGGGGATGTGCCATCTGTCTCAAAGCACTTCCAATGCTTCTTGTTGGAATCAAGCTTTCAAAGTGCAGAACAAAAAAAACGTCAGAAAAGGATTTCTTTGCTGCACTATCTCATCTTATATGGAACAGCCTAATCCAAGCTTCTGTGGACTGCCCATACATACATGTAGATGCCATCTTTGAACATAGAAAATAAAAAAATTGGCCACCTTCTGCACTGGGTGTCTGTCTCAGAGGATAAAGCATTTAAAATCAAGCAAAAGGATTGCAGGAATGTAAATAATATGGAAATATAAAACTAGAATCATGGCCTGGCAAAACTAAGTGTTTTCTCAAATCATTATGGATAAATCAGCTGTCTGTTTTCTAAAGGAAGAAATACATGCTGCTGGAATTACAGTGAGAGTACTCTAGTCACTGATGTAACTTAGATCAAGGCTATGTTCCAGGCTCTGATCAAATCTTCAAAGTATAAAACCAATCACATGCTTCATACTTACCCTTTCATTTCAGCTAGTATTTGCCTGTTCTTTTGGCAGAAACCATGAGAGCCAGTAAGATTTGTACCCACAAAAGGAATTGCAAGGGAAAATCACTAAGCTCACCCCCCGAATTGTTTGGTTATATGTGCCATTCTTGTAGAAGAACAAAGTCTTACTGGTACAGTAAGAAACTGAAAATGGAAACCCAGCATTTGAAGTACTTGATCCTTCATTTCTCTGCTCAGTTTTTCCATCCGTAAGACTGGATGATAATGTTTACAGTAAGTTTACATTTATGTTTTGACATTCTGTGAGGAAAATAGTAAATGCTAGTAACCAATAACTAGTTCGCTTATCTTTACAAACAGGACGTAAGTCCTGTAGCCCTCTTGTTGGTGGATGGAAGATCAGGGTGTTTTTTAGAGTCCCCAAAATAATGTAAATACAAAATAGTGCAAATACTATTAAACAATGCAAAAAATAGTTTTTGGGGAATTTAAGATCTGCTATTGAATTGCACAATGTTTATCTCAGATAGCATTTGTTACAAATTTTATTTTTAAAGTACTACTGTGAAAATTATGATGAAATATAATTTACAAAATGAAAAAAGAATGCTTGCATACTAGTCCAGTCAGTTTCATCTTTGTATATTTAATTGCTTTTTTGTGTGTGTGTTCTTACTTGCTCTTTCTAAAGTAGCTAGTACAAGACACTGGTCTATGTATTTTTTCATTTTCACTAAGACCAATATTAAACTCAGTTCACATCCTGAGCATGGAAGGTTAACATATACAGTTTGGTAGGAATGTTTGGAAATGCACAGATGTTGAATCAGTCAGTTCCCTTGACAGGGAGTAGATTCAGAACCAGAGAATGAGCACTATGAATCTTAGAGGATTCACAGACTTATGTACCTGTGCTTTAACTGAGCTCAATATTTTTTTTATGTACTCCACATCTGATACTAAGTTGAGTCTCCTATAACTCAGAAATCATTGGGAGTCAGTGTAGGGAATATCTTGCAAATATAGATTGCCATGTTGAAGGATTAGAGCTTGTGATCCTGTTTCTTTCTTGGACTGATTCTGGTACTGTGCAAGTGGTGTGTCAGGGAGCAAGAGTCATGCTCTTGTCTTTGTAAGCTGCTTTCCAGCCTGGTTTCCTGTTGTGCACTCCGGCTGTGACTACATGGCTCCTTATTCTGCCTTGCTTAGTGTCATTCCTGCTCTTGCTATCATATATAAATTATTTCTCAGCTTGAACACAGAGATCAGCAATTCCTCTCTTCTTGGGCTGTAACTGCTCATGGCATGTATAGCAGAAAACATTCAAAGCAGAGGGACGACAGGCCTAAGCATGAACAAAAGCTGTATGAGGAGAAAGCAAGTGCTCACTTCTGAGAGCCCTTACTGGGGGGCTGCTGGGCAGCCTTCACTCCCACTGCAGTTAATGGGAACTGAGGGAACTGCAAAAGCTCCCAGCATACAAACAAAACCACCAAAAACCCAAAAAAACCAAAACACACACACACACGAAAAAAAGAAGGAGTACCTCTAAAAAATATTTTTAAATCTCTTTTTAAAACACGTGAAAATGAAGTGGGTTGTTTTCTTTGCATTTTAAGATGTTGACAAGATTTCTTAGAACTGAATAGGACTCTGGAAGGGCCCCCAAAGCTTTCATGTGTCACAGAGCATTGTATCCTCAGTGTGTCTTTTCACAGTCAGCCAGCAGAACTCCCATTGTCCCGCGGGAGATGTATGTGGCCCTTTCATCCCGCTCGCTGCTCTCTCCTCCCCACGCTGCTGGCTCCAGCACCTCTGCCTCCCCTCTTCCTCTCCCCTCCTCTTCCCCAGGGGGCCTGGGAAACTTTGCTGTGCCACCGGTCCCCACCAACAGGGATGCCTTGAAGTTGTCAAGGCGATCTGGAGCAGAGCCCCTGTAATTTCTCCCAGCGTGTGTGCTCACACAACATGAATGGGAGTGATTTTTTTAAGTGTCGATGGGAGGGAGGGAGGAAGGGGGGAAGGAAGGGAAGGAAAGAAAGAAGGGGGCAGGAGTAAGTCTGCAAAACCGCAAACAAACGGAAGCCCTTACCCCTGTCCTCTCCCTTTACGTACTCTTTCCCTCTCTTGAGACATAACTGTGGATGAAATAAAGACACGGCAAGGAGTTCTCCAGGGTGTCACGGCACAAAGCACTACTTTGTTCTTCTAACAAAGATAGTAGAGAAGAAATGAAAATATTTTAGGCTGTAGGAAAGGCAAGGAGAAAATAACTACATAATTATAAGAGAAGGAAAAAGAGAAAGGAGACAGGGAAAAGGAGAAAAAAAATCTAGTTAGGGCAATGTTAAAAATTCTGAATTTTTAATCTGGTAGTTCTGATTGCTCACCTGACTTGATCGTGGTTCTGCAACTTGGCATGAGCCAATGATTCCATGAACCTTTATGAATATCTACTATACTATGACTAGTTTTGTGTCAGTTATGTTTGTACATATTGTACTAATAATTCTATACTATACATATTATTTGTCATTCTTAATATACAGAATTTACCAATCCAAAATTGCTGCTTTTATTTTTAACTTAGTTGACTTTGGAAGCACACTGCACATAATCTGTGTGTGATCTTGGATTGTATTAGGCCACACTAACAGAGAGGGATGGTACTGTACTACTCAGAAAGATCAGAGGTAAAATATATGGAGCATGTTTTCTTTAGATAACACTAAAGCCAATGATAGCTTTGAATCAGCTTGTCCAAGAATGAATTCAAAGGAATTGTTTTAAAAGCCGAACTGTAGAGCTGATGCTAAAAGTCTTACAAGTTCAGAACACTTTCTCAGTTTAATTAGCACAACTGCATCAACTGATATTCTGCAGAACAGTTCAGTGTCCTCCAATCAAGAGTTAATCAGTCTGAGATTTGAGTTTACGTGTGTTTAAAAAGAAAAAGGATTACAGAATTAGATGGAATATACATATTTGCTACATTCTTGGGCTTATGTTTGACCACAGCATCAATCATTAACTAACATGGTTTGAAAAATGAGAGCCCTTAACTAGCAGTTTTTAAATATGATCTTTTTTCTGACACTCTGAAGTAAATATTAGACCAATGAAGAACTGGGAAAGTAGAAAGATTCATTTTCTTTTGCTTATCCTAGAAAAACAGTCACTACTTAGGATTGATCCTAGTACCTTCCAAGATTTTATTTCTCAGAGCAAGCAAGACTCACTGGAGAAGGGTTGTGGATGTGTCACATACAGGCATGTGTACAATTTCAGTTTGAATACAGTTAAAATTCTCAGCCACTGCTTTTTTATTGGAAGTCCCTGTTTCTGAAATACTTTTGCTGCCCATTAAAAACCTTTGGAAAAACTAAATAGCTCATGTGTTTGCTTTCCTGCACTAAAATTCTTGTGTCTGTAACAGAATCTAACATTTTTCCCACACTGATTTTAAATTTTGATTTCTTTAAATTTCTTTTGATTCAGTAACAAAGAAAATTTTGAACACAGAGTAGTTCAGTTGGAACGTGCCTACAAAGACCATCTAGTCCAACTGCCTGATCAATTCAGCACTGACTGAAAATTAAAGTTATTAAGGGTGTTGGCCTCTCAAACACTGACAGACTGGGGTCATCAGTCACCTCCTCAGGAAGCATGTGCCAGAGAGGGTGTCTGGAAAGGAACATTTTTGAAGGTCCCGTCTGGACCTCCCCTGGTGCAGTTTCAGTCATTCCAACTTGTCCTGTCACTGGATATCAGGGAGAAGAAATCAGCATTTCCCTCTCCCCTTCCCCTCCTCAGGAAGCTGCAGAGAGCAATAAGGTCACCCCTCAGTGTCCTTTCCTTCAAAGCCTGAAGTCCTCAGTTCCTCCTCACAGGATAGCAGTAACCCTGCTCAGTAGAAGAGGGACTGTGGGTTCAGAACCCTGGTGCAGACACTGGGCTGAGGAGTCACTGCTGCAAGGGTTCTACCTGCGAGCACAGCACTGAACACCTGTAAGTCAGAATTCTGCCAAGACCTGGTGATATGTTAATGAAAACAAATACAGTGATGAACAGTTCTGAATGAGTGTGTAGAACAAACTGTCCATTTTTGTCCTTGCACATATTGATTACTAGAAATAAAAAAGAGGGGATTTCTGTAATGATGAATTCTTTCCTTATTCAACATATCAGAACTGAATTCATGGCACTTCCTTGCCAATGTTGATTTTTATATAAATTTCCTTTCGGTGTTTTGTACTAAGTCTTTACAAACAAAACATTATGAACAGAGCATCTTTTTATTCCTAATTATTTTCCTGTTTACTTTTTACGGTCTCTTCATTAGGAAATTGCAGTTGCTTGTTAAGGACTCCTATGGTGGAACAGCAATAATGGCAACTGTTGACTCAGGAGTGTTGCCCTAATTTTGTTTCTTTAAGGTTGTCTTTCACTCTCCTAATGAAGCAGTCTCAAAAGGGCTACTCCCACCCCCTACATCCACTAAGCACTGTGTGATGAGTAAACTCTCAGTGTGAGACCATGAGAACAATCCCTTTTGTGTATGTTGATGAGGAACACTGTGCAAGGTCACGGTAAAATATGCTGACAGAAAATTTGTAAGGAAAAGCGATAGTTAGGTAAAGACAATGGAAGTATTGCCCAAGTTTAATTAACATGATTAAGCTCTAAAGACTTAGTCTGATAGCAGCTGAGCATGTCCTGTGTGGTGCTGAGCAATCCCAGAAAACAAAAGTTAAATTTAAGCTTTGACAACTGAACCCTTCACAAGATCAGGTACAAACTTAATCCAAACTCTAGATTACTCTTTTTAATAGCAGTAAAATAATAAAACTACAGAGAAAAAAGATAATAACATTTTCAAAGGACTATATGTACTGGTGAAGTTAATTAATATTAAATCAATACAGCTAATGACTTCCTGAAGTCACATAAAATACGTGTCTGAAATACAGCTCCATATGCCTTTTTACATGAACTGATGAGGTAGGCTACTTCCCAATCTCAATTTAATTTATCTTTATTTGAATATGAATATTTAGATAATGAAATTCAGTACTTTATTATTTTTTCCAGTTCCATTAAGAATACTGGGCAAATACCTCACAGGAAAATTAACAGTTGTATTTGATCCAAAGTTACATGACCATGAATAAGCCAAGCTGCTAATTAAACCCATGGCTGGAATATAGTATCACAATTCAAAGAGCCAATTAAATGGCCAAGAGTGGCTCCTAAATGACTAGCCTTCCCCCACAGCTTAATAGGCCTGCCCCATCCTTGCCATCAGAAAACTATTAACTTTGGGTTTTGTAGGGTTACTGTTTCTGTAATTTTCAATCATCTCAGAATTGTGTCATTTGAACACCAGAACTTTTATAAGCGGAGTAGAAGGAAATAGTGCCTAGGGCAGAAAGCTAACATTTTGGCATCAGTTTCCATTACTTAAAGTTGGATGTATTGGTAAACTCCATCCTCTGCTCCTTGTCAGCAGTGCTGCTAAAGCAAGTTAAGTGTGCTTTAATTCCTCCTGGTTATCTTCAAGCAGGCTCTGTTCTCAAATAGTAACTGAGCAAGCACCATCCAGTATCTGATGACAAGAATTTGGCAATGCAAACTGACAACTGTACTCTTTCTGTTGGTCCCATACTTCTTGATGGAAACACGCTACCAAAAAATAGATATAATGTGTGATAGCTTCAAATATATTTTCACTATCTATTTCTAGCTCTTGTTAACAGAAACCATTTTGTAACTGTTACTTCATTCTTTATCCTCTTGCTTGCAAACACCTGCTCCTTCAGCCAGAGTTTATTGGTTAGAAGGAGAATATTCATGAAATCATGGTAAGATAATGTCTGAACATTATCGACTGGTGAAAATGGAAGAAGCCCAAATAATCTCTAGTGGCCTTACAGGAATTTTTACCTTTCAGTTAACCATGAATAATGAAAGACCATTTTGTTGTTATTCACCACTTTAACTGCTCTTTCAGTGGAATCACTTCATGAAAGTGCTTGGCTTCATTGTATCAAGATTAATTGTTATCTTGTAAAAAATATTGCAGCAATCCATGTTTGAAAGTATTTCCTGGCCATAAAGTCCAGCATTTGATATAGAAGGCAAATACATTCTACAGGATTGATTAAAAATATTACTGAGCTTGAGGTTCAACCCAGCAACTATTTTTACCCAACGTATTTCCATGTTAGGGTGTTCCACAGCCTTGGTTTCATCTTCCTTTGCTAATTTTGGTGCACAAATAATTTGATTGGTCAAGGACTCAATGTCCAGATGGAGATCAGTGATGAGGGTGTCTCTCAGGGGTCTGTATTGGGACCAGCACTGTTTAATACCTTCATCAGCACTATGGGCAGTGGGATCGAGTGCACGCTGTCAGCAAATTTGCAGATGACACCAAGGTGAGTGGTGTGTCTGACACACCTGAGGGATGGGATGCTATCCAGAGTAACAAGGACAAGCTTGAGCAGGGGGTCCATGGAAACCTCATGACGTTCAACAAGACCACGTGCAAGGAGCTGCACCTGGGTCAGGGCAACCCTGGTATCAGCACAGGCTGGGGATGAACAGACCGAGAGCTGCCCTGCTGAGAAGGACTTGGGGTGCTGGTGGGTGAGAGGCTGGACATGACCCAGCAAAAGAAGCATGACCAGCAGGTTGAGGGAAGTGATTTCCCCCTTCTGCTCTGCCCTCAGGAGTCTCTACCTGAAGCACTACATCCAGCTCTGAGGTCCTCAACACAAGATAGATGTGGACCTGTTAGAGCGTGTCCACACAAGGCCACAAAGATATCAGGGAATGGAGCATGTCCCCTTATGAGGCCAAGCTAAGAGAGTTGGGGTTGTTCAGACTGAAGAAGGAAGGGTCTGGGGAGACCTTATAGCACCTTCCAGTATACAAGGAAGCCTGTAAGAAAAGTAGGGACAGACTTTTCAGTAGACTCTGATGATACAGGATAAGGGGTAGTGATTTTAAAGTAAAAGAGGGTAGATTGAGACAAGACATGAAGAACTTTCTTACAATGAGGGAGTTGAAACACTGGAACATGTTCGCCAGAGAGGTGGTGGCTCTCCCATCCCTGGAAATATTCACGGTCAGGCTGGAGAGGCCTCTAAGCAACCTGGTCTAGCAGAAGATGTCTCAGCTGATTGCAGGGAGTTGGACAAAATGACCTTTAAAGTCCCTTACAACCCAAACCATACTAAAATTCTTCCTTTAAAATTTTTCTCTCTGTTGGTGTGAGCCAGTGAGGGCAAGGAACAACCTGATAAACCTTCCTATACTGTGTTTGTAGCTAAAAAAATTATAGAAAACAAAGTATAACATCTGATAAAATGAAATAAGTAAATATTGTACACTTAGATGGTGCAACTACTGAATGTCAGTGATGTTTACATTACTACAGGAAAACTTCTGCAGGATTACGCTCTACTGTTCTGAGAAGTGTAGTTAACTTGCTTTTCAGGTTTACAATATAACAGGATACATTTGAAGAACCAGTAGGAAAGAACACTTCCTGAAACACATCTGCCTGAGAAGGACCCTGCTGCGGGGCTGTTCAGATACTCATTTAACTCTTCACATTATTCCATCTTTTGCTCACAGTATTGGAATGTGACAAACAATATGCTTTTTGAAGGGAAACTAGGAAGCAATTTATCTTCTTTATGTGTGCTAAGCAGAGCAGGAGGGAGAGGCAAGCAGGGATTCACAGCAAGCCATGGAGCAGTGATTAGTAACAGCTGACAGTCTCAAACCAAGACTCTCTTTCTTTGGTTACCTCATTGTAATAACACAGTACAAAGAACTGACTGTCTTCAAGCCAAGAATCAGAGACCCAGGAACACAGAAAATAGCAGCTCACAATTTTTTTTTGGTAACAAAACACTGCTGCTACCTGCACAGTGCAATTCTAAAAAGACATCCTTTTACTTCCAGACATTTGGACTAACCTTTCCTGGAAATGGGATTCTTCTGTTGGGCATAAAGCCGATTATTTTCTATATAAGGAGTGGGAAAAAAAGTACATTTGCTTATGAAAAAGCATAATAGAACATGGTAAGTTATTTCAGTTTAATTGGGAAAAATGTTAGTTTGGTAGCTGATAAGCCAAAGCACATTAAATTAGCTTAAATCCTAAAGTGTGTGTTGTCACAAGACTGGAATAAATATGCTAGTAGTGGTAAGACTTCAAGACTATCCCCCGAGGATGAAAATATTAATTTTCACTTTTTCTGAACATACTGCCAAAAATATCTACTTTAAACATGAAATGTACTGCATCCTATCAAGATACAAGGGATAAAGATATCTTTGTCTTCTGGGTGCTGTTAAGGACATTACTTAATGCTCCACTAAAAATCCATAATACCATTTCTTAAAATAAATGTGGAAGCTTTTAATCTGCTACAGTGCTAGTCTAAGTTTTGGCAGAGTGTGTCTGGAGTTCCTCACAGGCATGTTTTTCTATGTGCAACACTTATTAGACAACATTCCACAAATGTACAGCGCTTCTGTTATCTGAATAGCTCTATACCATGTGATGAAGCTGTAAGCTATTTAGTATGCTAAATCACTCCTTACGTACTTTTTAGCTGCTACTGAAAAATTAACGTGACATCCTTGAGAATATGGATGCGAAATTAGAGGTGTTCATAAAGGAACAGTAGCTAGTAATGCAATCTAATATAAAAAACAATTTACTTTTACATATTGGATATGTAACATACGCCTGAAGAGCTACTTCTATTGAATTGCTACAAAAATGGACACAATTCTAGTCAGAGAGGTGCAAGATTTAGACAATTAAAAATTAAGATTTCCCCTCTAAAAAAGGGAGAGAGAGAGGTATCAGTGTGAAAAATAAAAAGGGATTTGGGGTACCGGGTTGTACAAATTGGTAACTCACCACAGCTCTATGCTGAAGGCATCACCTTCTGACCAAAATGTGATTCAGTATTACTGGGAGCCAGTTCCTGGCTTCTTCACTGTCTTATTTGCATGTTTTGTCCACTAGGATCTGACATTAGTTAAGTGAGTTTTATAGAGTTCATGCAGCAGCCATCATTTGGAAAGAAACTTTGCCCAGTTGGTTATGACTCAATTGAGTTTTGAACTAATGGTAGTGTGTGACTAATGCATCTGATAAAAAGCTGGCCTTTGGATTTCTGCTTGGAATTTTAATTTTAGCACAATTTTTAAAACTTTGAGATCATTCTTCTTGCTAATTCAGCAATATTCATGTAATTTGGAAAAGAATGCTGTGACATTGCCTTTACATATGTACAATGAGACTTGATTTTTTTGACTAATCTGAAGTTACACTAGTAACTGCTCACTCACTGAAGAATCCTGCATGGTTTTTGTTGTTGCAGTAGCTACTGTCTATTCTTGCACCAGGTTTACTGAAAATCAAAACAGCTCTGCTTTGGTTTTGCTGGGGTTTTTCCTTTTTGTTTTTCAGAAACCTTGTCAGTGAAACAAGACTGGTTTGTGCATCTGTGTCCAGCTTAGAAGGGCTCAGTGTTCATTTTGCTTTCAAAATAGCAGTTCATTCATCTGATGCTGTTTTATCCATTGATCTTCCAGAGAATTTATCTCAGTTGCTCATGGAAATAGTGCTTTCCTTTTTATCTGCATTGCACACACCCTGCTGGTGTTTACATGTTCTTGTAATCCGTTTAGTTTATTACATTCCTTCCCATGTACCATGCATTTCTTCAGTTTGTACTGTTTTGCAACACTGTGTGTGCTTCCATGGGCTGTTCTTTATGGATTCACGCATTGCTTGCTACTTTTCTCATCTCACACTTTAAATATAATTTTAACTTCCACCAAGTTGAGGTGCTATCTACATTCACATGAAGCAATACAAATCACCTTGAATTGAGCTCCATGGTGTTGTTGCTGTCCTGCTCCCCAGAGTGATACAAAATTAGCTCGGTTATTCACCCATGACAGTGAAGTCAGCAATGTTGATGTAACATCTTTTCAGTCTGGAGAGATTTGTCCTAAAAGACTATGTCCAACACTGTATTGCCTTCTGTACAGGGCCCAATATAGTGGGGCCTCAATCCCTCTGACAGTTGGGGCACAAATAAGATGCACTACTACACAAAATCTACCCTTGTCAAACAGAAATGAATGGAGCTCTTTCATGTCTCCGAGTCATTATTTGTACTAAAAATTGCAGAACGGTAACTAATTTGGCAATACAGAGTACTTCTGGATTCTCATTTTTAAAGAACTACATGAACTTGGATTTGATATGAAAAATTCTGCACACAAAGTTTTATGTGGCATCAAAAAATAAATTTTGTATCTATAAAGAATCTAGGAACAATATGAGACTTCCTTTATCATATATAGTCAAGTTCATTTAAAGAGTATGGGATCTGATTTGAAAAAAATTGTATAACTATTTTTAAATTTATGCACTTGTTGCATTTTAAAACACCGCTTACAATCCATAAGTTAACATATTAATAACAACTGAGAATATCCTAATGAATAACATGATAATCCTTCTCCATTTTTTCGTAGTAGGAAATCGGAACTTAATTACACCCTAAATCCGCCCAAGAATTTAAGGGATAACAATCAGAACAAGGTTAGGAATAAAATACTTTCTATTTGTGAATTTAAGGTCCTCTGGTAATATGCCATATGAATGCTAAGGAGTCATTACTTTAGTTGCAATTAGTCTATTATGTTTTAAATTGTCGTAATAATTTGGTGAGTTTTCTTCACAATTCAGTAATTATGTTAAGTCTGTTCTGAGAACTCATTAAGAAAGCGTGGAATTGGAGTTTCATGTGAACAGGCCTTTGTTTTCCTTCTTTTCTCTCTTTTGTTTCAATGACCTCTTGAACTTTGGGTCACTGATTCAGTTACAGCCTTGCAACATCAAAGCCACACATTTTTGTCTTTGTATTTCTTCACCTTACAAACTTGTAGGAGGTGATGGAAAGAAGTTAAGACTTTGGAATGCTTGACAGCAGCAATCAGTGCTTTTTAATAATATTATTATGCTCCTTCTCAGGGTGTTACAGTGCTAAGTGCAGTTGAAAAAGAGGTTTTGGCTTTCTCAAATGCTATACAGTTGGCATCTGGGCATCATCTGCTTGCAGGATTCAGAATATGAACTTCTATGAGAGGTCTGAGGTACCAGAGAAAGTTGATTTCAAACTAAATGGGTGAAAGACAAGAGGGGATTTTTAGGTCACTGTTATTATTGGATTGCGATGTTCTGCAGAACAGAAAAATAGCCTATTTAGTTTTTAACAAACTATCAATCATCCTATCTTGAATTTGAAAGATTTATTTTCATAATGGATGTGGCTTCTTTACACAGGTTCATTACCTGGCAGACAGATGTTAGCCAGGCTTAGTAAGCACATGCAAGCACTCTAACTTTGTTTTCAGAGTTTGGGGAGCTAAGATGTACTGAAATTGTAAATACTGGACAAAGCTGATTTTCAGTGCAAGAGTCTATTCATTAATGAAATGGCCATTCATTAGGTGAACTCTTGACCAAAACCTACTTTCTCTGTAGCTCTGAAAAGAAACTATGTTCACTGGAGAAGCTCTGATATTATCTAAGTATTCAGAAATAAGTTAGAAGTGGGTGGTGAAATATCAGAATAAAGTAAGTATTTAGCTTTGCATGTGAGTAAAGAGAAAATAAGAGAGCTGTTTGTGGAGGAACGAATCAGCATCATTATGTTAGTTGTGGTGCAAATAGTGTACTTCTAGTACTATGCTGTACTTTCTTTTTCTTATTAGCTCCTCCACGAGGGAGGAGCTAATGGTATAGTTGCCTGTGGATGAAGAGACATAATTTTCTGAAAAAATATTAATCCTCTTTAAGCATATAATTATAACAAACTAAAGCCTGATCCTGAAAATGTGATGAACTGAGGCATCTAAAAAGTGTTTGTGTTAGCGTACTTTGCCCAAAGAACTCTTTGAAATTAGTGATACACTTCGAGCCCTTCAAGCTCTTAAGGGAAGTAGAGGAGATGAATATTGCTGAAAGATTAATAGTAGATCTGATACATCGGGAACTGCAATTCATACTCTCCAAATACTGGAATACCATAAACCCCAACATTCAGTTTTCTGAATATAGTCAGGATCTATTTGTGAGCTTTTTTTCACAACCAGGTAGCCAGGAATCTAGTTTGCTTTGATATTTGACTTCCAGAGATGGTGAATCTTTGAGAATAACAACGAGCTGAAAGCTCCTGCTGGCACAAAAATTGAGCTTTCTCTGTTCACATGTTTCTTCTTCAGTAGTAGAACTGAATTGCTATTCAGTTGTGTGAAACTGAATAATTTTATCTTTTCCTTCCTATATGACACTACCTTTTTTTTTTTTTCACAAATCATTCTGTATCCAAATAGTTTTTACTTGTCTTTGTAGATCATCATTGCTATATCTGTTTTTGATAGACTCCTGCAGAGGAAGAAGTCCTTTCAAGATACTCTCAATAGAAGGAATACACAGAACTTCCACATCTGGCGAGCCAAGGAACAAAAATTTTTAAGAGCTTTCCATCCCAGGTGCTTTTCCTGCTAGTTTGCTAGGCATACCTGTGCTCACAGTAGCAGCAACTGAAAGCTTGAGGTGTAATAAAGTGCTGTTTTATTTACTACGTGCTCAAACCTCTGAGGAATCTGTGTTTGTACTGATTGGACATGTCCCTCCTTCATACAGCACTGCCATGTTTTACACTTGCCCAAAGTCAAAAATGCTAAATACACAAACTCTTGTTGACCTGAGAAACAGTGAGACAGACAACTCAAGAAAGGACTACCTTGAGAACAGGTAAGGGTCTGTAAAATCTCTTTTTCCCCATTCCTGGAATTCAGATGCCACTTGTTGCCTTGCAGAGACACAGACATGGGCCTTTAGATAAACAGAATTAGCTTTACTATAGTGTCTGTCAGTGGCATCATTCAGTCAAACCTCAGAAGATCAAACTCTAGAGAGGATCAAAGGAAATAAGCCTTGTGAAATGGAAAAATCTGCCGTCAGGGAGGCCCAAGTAAAGTACCTGATGCAGTGCATAGAAGTGGCAGAGCATGCCTAGACTTAGTCAGACTGATGCTTTCAAGATAAGCCATCACCACAAAACCCCAGGAGTTTCTGGGACTGGTGATATGTCGTAAGAGTTTTGCTTCAGACTTCAGCAGTGTAACAACACCGCAGACTCACCTGTGTGAAGAAAAACAGATTGGACTGCATGACTCTGATAAAGTTCCCAACAGACTTTCCACCTAGTTAAGAAAGACTGGCAATTCTGTAAGGAGATTCTGGGTTTCAGCAAACATTTTGCCATGTTCAGGGCTGTCTCAGGCACTCATCTGTGGACAGCGTTGCAATTAAGGGAACCCTGTGCCAGCCACATGTCTGCAAAAAGTATCAGTTATGAAGAGGAACTACGGCACAACTGGAAAGCAATTTCTATCAATGAGCCCAGCTCTTGTATATCTGCCATTATTATATTTTGATAAATTCTCCATGCCATAAACAACAACATTGTTTATATTTTGTTGAAATAATTTCTCCAGGTCTGAACTGAAAGATGTAGAATATATTCAGAAACAAACTGTAAGTAAAGAAAAAATTTGCACCAACAAGACTGTCTGGATGAAAGGAGTTTTGTAGCAGATGCAGGAACTGCTTTGTGCCTCGCTAACATTCACCTCAAATCCCAGATATGGTTGGTCCTTAATTATATCTGTAGTCTCAACCAATTAGAGATTTTTGTCCCGAGTGTCCCTGCTTTCTCCTTCTTATCCTCCATCACCAGTGACATGTGGCTGGATATCAGGATGAACAATTAGTTGGGCAGCCTTCCCCCTTTTTCAGATGATCCAACATCTTACTGGAATCCAGACCCAAGGCTTGAGTCTTATAGGTCTTGTGGTGGTGCACAGTGGCTCTCCTCATTCTCCATTGCCCAGAACTCAAGTGGGACCTCCAGCAATGCTATCAAAAGACTGGTTTTCCGTACCTCTGCCTCCAGTAATGACGATAATGATGGATCTGAAGTTATAATCCCAGTAACATGTCGGAAGGTCAGTATGTAATTAGCTTTGAGAATTAATTAGAAATAATATGTTATACATCAACAACTGTCCAATATCAAAATTTGGAAAAAAATCAGAGTGAAAACAAGGGTAGAGGACCTAATGATAGCATTAAAGTCCCCTGTTTCTGAAAGATGACAGCCTTCTGCATATGGTTTGATCTGCAGTCAGTCCTACAATGATCTGAGCAGCTGATTCAGTTATTCAAAAAATACTTTGGATCTTGTCACATTTTACAGCATTGATGAAATGATGATATATGTTAGTTCTGCTGGAGTGCAAGTACTCCCAGTAATGTTCCTGGTGGTCCCAAAATCCAGCCTTGGGAATTTTCTGCATTAGATTCTCCCAGTTATAACAGTTATAGCAAAGACAAACTGACAAGGAAGCAGACACAATGGAGTTGTGCTATATTCTCATGTATGACATGCGAATGTGGATCGTGATGTTCAGGCTACAGCCAAAGAGGTGAAAGGAGTAGGAAAGTGAAAGCCCACAAAGCCTGAATGAAGCCTTTGTGTACATAACTATGCTGTGTGCAACTCTTCACAAGTTTTGAGGCTGCTTTTTGTCATATTTTGATAATGGCCCTTGCACTGTTGTTATTTGTCAACTTCCCAAAAGCGGGATAATTAAGAGCTGTGCATACTTCTCTCTCTCTTTCTTGACATATGGCTGGCCTTAGCTCTTTTATTTTTAAGTCTAACTCCATGCCAATTTGAGAGAGTTTATGTCTGTTGAAGGTGAGATTATTTTTAGATCCTGGAATAGTTTTCCCTTGGTTTTGAATTTGTTCTTGAAGACTTGTGTGTGTCAGAAAGCTGACACTGTAAGACAGTAGTCATTGCCTCAGAGCAATTAGTAGGTGAAATCTTAACAAGTGAATACAGAGATTCTTTTGATCTGATACAAAATTCCATGGAGTGCAAAAAACAATACAAGTCTATGGGAAATTAGTTACTCCAATGGTCAGCCAACTCATTTCTTTTTCTTCACCTTTACCTGACAGCCAGTTCTTACTGAAGCACGACGAGGAACAGAAAAAGATAATTTCCTTGGCTTGCCCCTGTTCTATCTAGGGAGCAGTGGTGACCAGGACCTTCCTAGCTGCAAGTTCCCCAAATTTAATAGTCAGTAATGACTGTATCTGTGGAGTCCCTAGTTTCATTTTGAAAATAGTAACTTCCAGCTTGTGGTGCTGCACAACACAACTTAATTGTGTGCTGTGTGAAAATGTACTTCCTTTCCTTTATTATAAATGCACTTCCAAGTTATTTCATTGGACTCCCCATATTTCCTTTATTATGAAAAATAGATAGGAGATAAAAAAAATAAATAGTTACTCCACCTAAGCATCTACAAATGCATAATGATTTCTATGTTGTTTTATGAAAAACTTCTATGGTTGCATCGTTTTCAAACCAAGAAGGTGTTGTCTGTTTAATCCCTCACTGCATTTCACCAGAACTCCATTCCACTCTTAAGTGCCATCACCCTCTCTGCACTGTTCACAGTGAGTCTGACAACCCTTGCCTGTGTGCTTCTCCCCACTTGAGAGCTTGTTATTAGGTGTAGCTGCATTCCCCTTTCCCAGGTGTATTACTTTGCACTTGGCACCATTCTAGTTCACCCGTCATGTTACCACAGACTCATTCATTATTGAAAACATCAGTCTTTACAGTTGCAGCCTCCAACATCCTGAACAAAATGTTGCTCTCAATGTCCTAATTTCCAAAATGCAGAGTCTTGGTTTTGCATTTAGGACATATTACTGTACAAAATACAAACACAAGCATTTTCTACTTACAATTTAATATAGTTGATTTTACATTTTGTAGTATTTTTGTTTGGGTTTTTTTTTTGATTTTCAGGTTTGCTGTTCTTCTGTAACCAAAGCATATTTGCTTGTATTAAACTCAAAAAAGTGTTTTGAGTTTCTCCTAGGATATTTTTAGTCCTTCTGCCCTGGATTGAAATAGAAATATTAAGAAACAGGCAGTGTAGTTTTACAGTGGTCCATCAGTGCTCAGGCAAAATGCTTTAACTCCTACGTGCTCTTCCAAATAATTCTTGCTTTTTGTTTTGCCAGTGATTTGCCTGTCAGCAAGCAAAGTCTTGGTGTTATGCATTTGAACTAAGATATAAAATCAAAACCAAGTCTTCGTGGATGGGAAATTGCTCCCTATTAGTAATTCAGCTGGAATACCATGTAGAATGCCAACTGAATTAAAATATAAAAACCTGTTATTCAATACTTTGTGAAATAACTAAAAAGTAATGGTTAACTAGCAAATGCTGTGTTTTCCAATGAAATTTAATTTAGCCTTTAATTAAGGGCTACTAGCAAAACAGAGTTATTTTAGAGGAGTTATTTCATTTTGCTGTCTTTAATTATTGCAGACTTTGCTCTTGCACACCCTTACTGTTTGTGTATTGCTGCTTGCAGAGACTAAGACTTCAAAAACCACAGTGCTGTGTATTTTCCGCTTTTGGATGCTCTATATCCCACTTAGGTTTTCTTTTTTATGGTATAATCAAATTTTATTTTGTACACAGTAATTTTATGCAGGAATTTAATCTCTGCTGTTATTGCATTTTAATTTTTAGTCAGATCTGGGTTCACTTAGAGTTATTCTCTCAGGCTCTTTTGAAGATATATTTCTGTGTATCGCCTATTGCAAAATTGTCTCAGAATTGAGTTACAATTTAATTTTATGAACCTTTCTACAGCTTCTTCCTTTTAGTAGCTGCATAGATTAAGATGTATAACACTTTTGAAGAACTTCCACCCAAGGATGCATTTATTGTATAAATATATATGACATTTCATTATGATTTTCTGATATCCATGCCTTGCACAATGCTTTCTGACTTCTACCTGGATATGGTTTATTTCCTACTGGATCAATTTCTGTGCAAAAACTTGTTCAAGACATCATAGAGTGGTGGCCAACACATTCTGAACCTGCATATAGTTCTTTTTGTGTTATGACATGAAAGTTGATATTTCTAGGTGCTGAACATTTTCTAAGCTAACTTTTTTCCTTGCTGATTTTTTTAAAAAATGTAGCTAGCTGCATTTAAACTCAGTTTTGTAACTTCTAAAATCTTTGTCCAAAATATTTCAGAATAATATGACATCATTACAAAACTTATCTTGCCCACATTCCCTTAAAGACTGTGAAAGGGAACAGTATAAGAAGGTTCCAGTTGTTTTCATCTCTGAGTGCCCATCTAAATTATGATTAATAAAGGCTGTGTGCCAGGCTTGATAGACATTTGTTTTATGTAGAAATACAGATACTGAAAAACACATCTTTAAAGTACTTATGTGTGTACATTCATGCTTGTGTATTTTTAGCTGCTGTTAGTCTGAATCTTCCATAAAGATGCTAGTTCAAGATGAAATTATTTCTGAACATGGACCAACATTTGTAATGTTTCTTCAATTGTTTCCCTAACCCTGCAGGATATTTGGTTTACAAGCTGAGCTGGACCTTTACAAACTTGCATGCCCACACTTCAAGCCAGTCTTTGTTTCAGACACACGCAAATCAAAGGATGAGTTTTCATTTACTTGTGGAAAAAAGTTTGTGGATGTGCAAATTAAGTAGTGTCATCCAGCTATGTAAGTTGCACATGTAAATATCTCTATGAATGCATGAACCAATGTGTGCATGAAATGTACAAGTGTATAAAATTAAAGCTGTGATGCAATTCAGCTTTTGCAATGTTGGCATGCTAATAAAGCACTGGGTGGGGAAGAAAGAGGAGAGTTGCCTAAAGGAGGTTAGTTACTTTTTAAATAACATTTAATAAGCATAAGAAGAAAGGCATAAATGAAAAGATAACACACTCCTAGGATGTCCGTGGACTGGTTAGTTGTAGCAGGCTTACTACTATAGGAGATGTCTACAGGATTCCTCTGTAGAACGATTCCAATGCAATATACAGGCAGCTCAAATACACTGACAATCTGAAAAGGGCTCCACTCAGAGAGAATCTGTCAATTCTTTTCCCTGTAACTAGACTCAGCTGAGACCAGTGTAAAACTTTTCATTTATTTGGTGGGTACTGATTATTCTGACTTCTAAAGTAGTTTCTTTAGGACTTGCAAATAACAGAGAATTTCGAGAAAATTAGAAAATCTCCCAAATTTTGAAATTTGGAAAATGGATTCATTGTTCTGTTGGCCAGCTGAATTGATGAGACACTGCCTAACTGCTTTTCAGTTTTCATGTATGAACTATATGAACTGACTCAGCAATGGTATATTCTTTGAAAAGGAAACAGAGAAGCCTAAGACTGAGTTTTGTTAATGCCTTTACCTTCTAGCTTAACTCTGAGTATCCAAGATGTTTCACAGGCATAGGTCTGTTCTGCCACAATGAATTAAAGGGAATTACTGCTGAAGCTCTCCCTTTTTTTTTTTGTTTTTGAAGAACAATAATTCTGGCTCCACATGCCTGTTCTGCCTGAATGAGAGACTTTCCATCTGTTGAAATTACCATAAATATTGTGGTTGATATGAGACAGAACCTGGGACCTTGTAGTAGGTGACAGACTTTTTTCCACAATACCTTGTCAGCAAGTAGACAGGAGAACACTGGAACTACTTCAGGAAGTATGGCTCCTGCTTCAACAAACCTAGACACATGATGGTTTCACAGCCTCTTTCTTGAAGAGGTGATGCACATGTCTCTTTATGAGGCCTTCCTATTGTGTGCTCTGATGTGAGGGGTCAGGACGAGCAAATTCAAAATTCTGGCCCTGTATGTTTACTGCTATTAATTTAATATGTTAAGAAAGGATGTTGCAACTGTCAAAATGAAAAATCGTAATAATTTACTAGAAGATAGGTGTTTTGATGTGATTCAATAGAATTTGCATCCAGTTACACTTGATGGGTCATTTACTGCCTCATTCCAGTGCTGGAAAGGCAAAATATAAAACCTAGTTTCTACAATTTAGTAACATTAGACTGTTTTCTAGAATGATGTTTTTACAGAAGGCTGTGTACAGCTGCTATCTGGACGTGGAAGGCTGTGCCATTGTATCACAGTCCCCTGTCATAAAACTTAATTTAGGTCCATTGTATCATGTGCTAACTTCAGAACTTTTTTTAGCTTCAGGGCTAACAACGTTGCTGTTAACCAGTTGTACAGCTAGTGAAAAAACATGGTCTGCTTATGCATATTTGATTATTGGTGATATTATCACAGTTAGCTGCAAGCAGTCACCAGGTAACCTGGGATGTTTCTACAGCAGCTGTCTCAGTGATGGCCCTATATATCATCCCTGCTGCAGTTACCTGAAATTTATTTCAATCTCTGCAGCATTATAACTAAAGTAGACATATACTTTACATCTGCTGAGCTATGACAACTTAATCTACATATTTCCATCTCCTTTTCTGTTCTAGTAGCTATTAAAAAACTTCACCATCAGTACATCTATAAAGAGAAAAAAGTAGAGATACAAAAAGAAAACATGATTTGCCTCAGGTTATGCAGCATGTCACAGCATTGATTTTCCACATTTTACATCCACAAGTTGCTTTGGGCAAAATTTGGCTTTTGTGCAGTCAAATCTGTTCATATCCAGATGCTGCATTTTTCTTGACTTATGTAAGGGAGTGGCTTGGAGACTATGTCAATTTTGGCTGTTTCTTTNTTGTTTCACTGTAGGTAATTTCAAGCAACTGCATCTACAACTTGGTTGTTAATTGTCAACTCTGTGTGTGCTTTGCTTCATTACTTGAGTCACTTCATGTGCCACTTTTTAATCTCAGTGAGGGGATAGAACATGTTTCTTGCTACTTGTTTCTGACAGTCACCATTCATTGCATTTCTTTGATAGCTGAAATCAAAAGCATCATATGCACATCTGAAGTTAGTTAAGAAGCACCCACATACAGAAATTCCAGCCTTCTGGTCTTTGTCAAGACTTTCTGTAGTTTTTTGTAATGATAAATACTACGAACATTTTGAAAAAGCATGGGGACAAAACCTTGTGTCTCTGAGTCTACCCAAAAGAAAGTCACCTGTGTCTCCAGCAGTAGCTGGTGTTGTAGTCTGTGACTGAAATCATCTATCAGAGGGAGGGAAGTTTTTGTATATTCCAGAATCCATTAGCAACTGTTATATCATTATTTAGATCAGAATGGAGAGGGAATATAAACAAATATATATACAAAGTACATACTAGGATGTTTTTCTTCTTTGATGTAAACCTTCTGTACTTGTTCTTTTGAACAGTTTTTCCATACAGCCTTCATTTGTGGAAGAAGATTCACAGTCTTTGTGTTTGTGCAGGATCTTGCACAGAAAATTCTGGTATGTGATTAAGATTCATTTGCACCATATTAGTGTTATTTCCATTAACAGTTTGGACAAGATTATTGTCTAATGCATAGTGCTTGTATTCACCACTGGGATCTTTCAACTGTTCTGTAATTGCTGACCTGCTGCACCACCTTTGGGGAGCCAGTGACCTCAGTTTCACTGTTTCTACATTCTCTTTCTCCGTGATCTAAGTTAGTAAATAAACTGTCCTTTAACTGTTTTCCCAACATGCAGCAGAAATTGGTCTTGGGTCTTGAATGGGCATTTTATCCTCTGCTATGTTTGGCCAGACAAAGATACTTGAAAGAATTGCACAGAATTTAATCCCAGTTCACTTGCATTTAAAATCAGTGGTTCCTGTACCATTAAATTCCAACCTTTCAAAATTTTGGGAAAGGAGAAGCAACCTATCTATTAAACTGAACTATAATTGCACAAAACACCTTTGTGAAAAAAAAAATAATTCTAGCTTTTATATTTGTCACAACTGTTATGCTCAGACTGTGCTCTTTATAAAGAATGGTTATGAATAGTTTTTGTGAATCAGATTTCAGGAAATACATATTTTTGTTAAGCAAAGGTGCCTCATTCTGACACCCTTGTATTCACTGAATACCTGAAACATACAGATAAAATTTGTGGGCCAGTTTTAAGGACTGGAATTTCAATTTCATTATGATCTTGCTGTATCAGCTCAAAAAATGTTAAGGCATAATGCCCTTAATGCTGGTACAATTTTTTCAACTTTTGCCTATTTCATGATTAATTGAATTGTTATCATACGTATATATATTTGTTTTACATATATCTTAGGGATAATGCATATTTTAAAATAATTGTGTCAAGCAATTTTCATGTCAGATGCTTTAAGTTGTAATGAAACTAGAAAGTATAACATATTTTGAACTCCTATAACTGCAATAAAAACAAAACAGAAATGGAGCAAAATTGTTAGCCCTGTGTTTGTATAAGAATTCAGGTCAGATCTGGCCATAATATAATACAAATGGGAATTTCATCTATTTCTTAGATTATTTCTGCTGCTTCTCATATACCATGTTTTAATTTTGCCCTTGCATTTTTAAGAGTCACCAATTGGGAATGCTTACTTAGGAGTTCTATCATTTTAAAGACTGTAGACAATAAAGACCAACACAGAGCATGCAGTTGAATTTATGTCTAAACCACAAAAGATAAATAATATAGATATGCATATAATCATATTTTTCCTATAAACATGAAAAGGTGGTGAATGGTATGCAAATAAACTCTATTTTCTCCCAAGCAGATGTTAGTACATGCCTGGTAACATACACGTCAGAAGATAGAATCTCATGGAGAAAGCTGCATACCTGCTTGAATCACGTGCAATAATAGCAAGTCATAAGGCAGATGTGACTAAAAATCTCTGAATGTGATTCTGCATTGTTTCCTTCATGGCACTACCAAAACAGGGAACAGAAAAATGTGACTGGGTTGACTTCACCAGAACTGTTTACCGGTATAGCAGAAGTCTTCAGGTTCTCAGTTTATCTTTTATTTATATAACAGCCCATAGCTTCTATTATTTTGATTTTATTATTCTGGTGTCTTTGACATTCACAAAATGTGCAAAGGAATGTAATCATACCCAGCCTATTTCTAATGTCTCAGAGACCACATGTTCTGATATTGCCATACAGATATGTTCAGCACACTTTGCATAATTACAAATGGAAACCCAGAACATCATATTTAGGAAACACTGTCATACCTGCAAACAGACAAATATTTATTCAAATAATTGACAACTGGAAGTACTACATCTGTAAAGGTTATAGTTCATTATTATTTAGATATCCACTAATAGCTGTGTATTTACTTCTGTATGAGTGTTCTGCAATAAATACATAAAAGCATCTTTGAAAACAAAAAGCAATTTGGATGCTAAAGGACGTATTGTTCAGTGCAAAAAACAGGGTTTTTTTCCCCCAGTTTATTTGGCAATAAGCTGGGAAATATCTTCTATGTCCATGAAAAAATGACATAGTCCTGCATATTGAATGATTTTTAAAGTAATTAAATCTGTCATTTGTGAGTTGCATTGAGTTTTCTCTGATTGCTCCCTGGTCAAACAAAAAAGTTTAAAATGTTGTTATTCACCTTGAAAATTTCTGTCTCTACTTCAAAGGGAAGCTCTAAGAATAATCCATTTAATATTGCAAGGCATTTATATGATAATAGGACAAATCTTACCTATAGACAAGATTTCTTTTTGCAAATGCCTTTCCTTAATAAAGGAAATGATTGTTATGAAAAAAAGGGCATAAAAAGGATAAAGGCCTTCAGAGCTCTAAAGTGAGAAGAATAATCAAAAAGAGGGTATCGTTTGAATCCAGATAATTAAATTCTTTTCAGTGTAGGGTTACTTGGAAACTCATTGTTCTGATATTTCACAAAATCTCTACTGAGACCTGGTGATACAGCAAATGAATTTGTTTTATCAAAAGGCCAGCTCCCTGTAATGCCTGTGACTCTCTAAGGTGGATTTGCTAATCTTTACCTAAAGAAAGTGTTTCTGCTTAGAGTATTGATAATTGATTCAAATCCTCGTATAGGATGACCTACCTAATCTACTGTTTTACCTTGAGCTCTCTCAGAGAACCAATATGAATTGCAGACTTAGGAGGAATTGAGAATTGATCAGATAAATTCTGCAATAACTCATCCTGCAAAATGGAGCAGCAGTGCCATTCTCAGTGGACACTGAAAAAGGGTAAAAGATAAATCATTCTCTGCTTTTATTGGTTCTTCTATCAGTGTGCAGCCAAACTGTGGTGTTCTGCATGTGAAAGGGACAATAAGATAGGAAGAAGGCAAAGGGACAAGAAGATATGGCATAATAATAATAATAATAATACACTGATTGGGAATAAACCCTACCATTATTTCCTCTGCAAAATTTATAAATTACTCCCTAGTTTCAGTGTTCATTTAACTCTCAGTTTCCATATAATACATGTGTATAGAAACAAGCTTCACTTTCTCCTTGAAATATGAAAAGGCAAATGATTTTGTAACTGTGAATACATACTATCTTTGGTTTCTGTGAAGATGTGAGTCTTTGGCCATTTGCGTTTGTAAGAGGGAATTTTAATATTAATATATTTGAAACTCTGTGAAATAGAGAACAATTTATAGTCTCTGGATCCTCTAACACCAAGGTAGTGTATTAGGTGTTTTAGAGCCTGGGACTGCATGGTGGGTGGTTTCAAGTTCTCCCAAGCTGCACTACTATTCATTGACCGATTGAATGCTTTCTTTTCTTCAGATAATTGATAGAATAAATACATCACAGATATATCCTGAACATTACTAACAAATTTGAGAGATCTTTCATGGAGCTTAGGAGGAACACCAAGGCTCACATAATCATAAGAAATTAAATATTTTATCACTAGATAAAGGAACAACATGGAAAGGAGTGTTAGAAGCTTAATAGAGTTGTTAACTAGAAGACAAGAAAATAGAACTGATGGAATTAAGTTTCTTCCAAACTATCCAACCTATTCCATCTATGGACACAGATCTATTGGAACAAGTCCAAAGGAGGCCATGAAAATGATCAGAGGGTGGGAGGACCTCTTCAATGAGGATAGGCAGAGAGCATTGGGATTGTTCAGCCTGAAGACAAGAAGGGAGACCTTAAAGCACCTTCCAGTATCTAAAGAGCCTACAAGAAAATTGTTGAGTAGCTTTTTACCAGGGCTTGTAGTGATAGGAGAAGGGAGAATGGCTTAAAGTGAAAGAAGGCAGGTTTAAATTAGATATTAGAAAGAAATTCTCAACTGTGAGGGTGGTGAGGCACTGGAACAAGTTGCCCAAGAAATTGTGGATGCGTCATCCATGGATGTGTGTAAGGCTGGACTGGATGGGGCTTTGAGCAACCTGAGCAACTTCTAGTGGAAAGTGTCTCTGTCCATGGCAGGAGGATTGGAATGAGATGCCCTTTAAGGTCCCTTCCAACCCATTCTATGATATGATTCTATTTTTTCCAATCTGTTGCCAAAAATTAGGAGTTAGACAGATGTTTGACATATTGGGGGTTATAGGCATGCATTATTGCTTATGATGAATAGCTTCAACTTTCTTGGGTTTTGGAACAACTTTTTTGAGATATATTATCTTTAATAACAATAGGACATTGAGGAGGAAACATCTGTTCAGAAAGTGAGAAGAGTAGAGCACAGTCAGCTTCATAGCAGTTGCATAGAGAACTTTGTACAGCTAGACTGTCTTGGAATCGGGAAAAGGGTCTTTCAGTTTCTGCTATATTAATTCAAACCTCTTATTACATAGTTTCTAAAGCAGCAATAGCAATGATATCTCTATTTGCAGGCTATAACACTTCTAGCACATGGAATGTTCATTTTTTTTGTGTTTCGGTGTGTGCATCTTTATCAAATTATTTAAAAGAACAGAAAAAGAGTAGGGTCCTTTTTTGTTGTTGTTTTTGTTTACCTGTGACTAAACTGGAAACAATTAGTGGCAGGACCAGCATTTGCAGCATTCTCATGAGTAGCTCTCCCGGAAACGAAAAGTACTTCACTTCCCGATAGCTCAGCTTATATGACCGGAGAGAAAATCCAAGGATTACACCTGAAGAGAGGGAAAAGATATGACTATTTACTCTTTCAAAGTAGTAGTAACATCTAAACATGAATATCTATAAAGTACTTACTCAACATATCTGATTGTAATGCACCATTTTTATTTGGCCCCAGGTTGCAGTCCTGATTTACTTTCTCTGATAACAGCTACAACTATGAGTAGTCCTACTGAAGCCTTGAAGTCATTGTGGTTTATTTAGTGTTCCCAACAAAACACTCAAACCACATGCTACTCACTCACTCCCCTGTCCCCTCCCTCCCCCTCCTCCATGGCAGGATGCAGAGGAGAATTGGAGGCACAAAACGTGAAGATTATGGGATGAGATAAGAACAATTTACTGGAGACAGCAACAAATCAAGAAAACAAACAATAACAGCAACAGTTTTAATAAAAAAGTGTACAAGAGGTGAACAATTCACACATGATTGCTCACCACCTGGAAACCCCTGACAATCCCCACCCACACTATGACCTGGCAGGGATCCCTTTCCCTGTCCCCAGAAGATGAGGTGAGGCAGTGCAGAACAACCTCCCAGTGCTGACCATGCCCTCTCCTGGCTACTGCAGAAATGGACCCTGTCCTGGCCAGAATGCAGACAGTTATTCAGAAGGTTACTTGTGCTGCTATTTTTTAAAATCTAGATTACTGCCAAATGTAATGAACATTAACGAGAAGGAAGCCCTGCTGCTGTAGCCAAGTGTTTTGAATCCTGGGATTTCGAGTGTCATCACACACGCAATGCATATACATACTAGCTACCAGTCTTCAGAAGTCTTGTCCATGCCTGTTTCCTTTGTGGGGCCTGATCCTACAGATGTGCTCCAGATTGAAGAAGATAACCACGAAAGACGTATTTGAGAATCCCCTTGTGGTTTGTTCTTTACACAGTGAAACAGCAGCAGGAGGTAAGTAGTTTTTACACGTCTCCTTTCAGAAACACTGGCACTTGCAAAGAAGCAGCTAACCAGGGTTGGAAAGTCTTACTAGGTGGGTCTCAATGCCCGAGGGACTGGAGTAAGGAAATGCCTAGATCCATTCATCTTGCTGGGAACAGATAAATGATGCTTGAGATACATTTCCAAATGGAAGCCAAAGATTGGCTGCCATGTGGCAATGTAAACTTCTCACCTATAACTTGGTAGATTTTGTCCTATACTTGGCACCATCTGATTTATTTGAGTATTTAGTTAGTTATTGGCTAATTGACATAACCAATTGCAATTTGCAATTGTTAAATTGTTTGGTGCCTATCTGTTGTAGGTCTTCTGTATCCAGCCAAACAACACATGGTTTTATCTGAAACACATTAACTATACAGATGGTGAAACTCAACTATCCATCCCATCATGACTCTGTGCTCTTCCCCACTGTCTAGGACTGTGTTTGGGTTAACTGTGACTGTATAGAAAGCTGGATCAGAGGATTGAACCTGCTGCAAAAAGGATTTATCTTACGGAGTTAATTTTTAGCCAGGTAGATTCCCTGAAGGACCTTTTTTTTTTTTTTGTATGGCTACACAACTGTTCGTACCTCTACAGATACAAATGTGCTTTGGAGAAGAGTGGGATTGCTCTTCTGGGCAGACAGGCAGGCTTGGGTTTCCTAAAGTGCTCCATGACACTGCCTTCTGAGTGATGTTAGGCTGCAGAGCATTCAGGCTGCATTCCAGATCCTGTTAGAACTTGAACATGTCCTGAGAATCCTGTACCATTTTACACTTCTGGAAACTGCTAGTTCCAATTCCTAATCAATTTGTGGTTTTGCCTTTTTTTTAAAGTCATATTTTTTATTGATACACACATAGAGCAGATAATTTCTTTGTGCCAATTTTTGCTGGTTAAAATATGCTTTTCTGCTTCCTATACTAGCTTATTTACATCTGCTGATATAAGGAAACTGTTGTAACTCAATTTAGTGACTTTTGTCTGTCTGATCACAATTTAGGGACTTCAGGAGGTTAGTTAAGGCAGAGGAATCCAGAAATGTCTTGTGTAAAACAGAAAATCATAGACTTACAGCATGGGAGCAAAGTGATTAGTGCCATTGGCACCAAGCATGGAGTTCATGCTATGGAAGAGAGCAGCAGGACTAGAAGGTATTTCGTTTAGTCTCATTCATGTTCTATAGGCTCACATAGCCAACGTGCATTTTGCATAAATGGTTCTTTTTTGGGCTAAAATTACATCACAAAACATGCAGAGAAAAGGCCTCTGAATTACTCTTGTTTAAAAGACCTGCCTAAGAGTTTTCCTTCTTTTCAATAAAGTTTTAAATTCCACTGCAGTGTTATTCATTATTTTCTTTTTATATGGGAAACACATTTCTCAGATATAAAGAATCCATCTGGACCTTTTGTTTCTGTACTTAATGAGCACTACATTTTGACAACTGGATAACAAGCAAATAGAGCTAGACCGGTTTCTTACTTAGGCCACAGTTCTGCAATTAGTTCCACATGAATTAATCTCTGCACTAGTACAAAGCCTCGCTGAGGTTGGTAAGGGTTTCTGAGGCTGCTATAAGAACTAGTCCTTATGCTATGTTATAAGGGCTCGATTATCTGTTCCACTACTGTCCAAGCAGTAGAAAATGACCTAAGAGAGAACCAGATGGCTGTTTGAATATTATTGGTAGAGTGAGTTTCTGAACTTTCTATGTAAACCTGTTGAGCCAAAAATTATTCAGTTTTTTGTCCTCATGTGTTCTGTGCATAATAACAGGGTTGCCCAGCACTGCAGTTCACAGAAGGAATTCCTGCAATGTGAAAAAAATGTGCCCTGGTAGTGTATTCTGTTGAAATGGATCAACACCCAACAGTTACTAATTCTTCAACCTTAATCTCAGTACTGCTATTAATTTATATGCAGTCATGCCCAAGACATGGAAAGCTTTCTCTGACTCAGTTTCCCTGCTTGTAAAATAGACACGGTAGTGACTGTTTCACAGATATTTCTGAAAATTAATTGTGTTCACACAGTGATCTTAGCAGCTCAGAAAGAAATTTAAGCAAAGTATTTCCTCATTGTAGTGTGCGATACTGAAAGAAAAACAGCATGATTTTACCAGTTTCTCTTGATTTTATATTAAATGAAGATTAAACTTCATTTTCTGTTCTGATTTTAAATACCTAGATACTGGATATTACATCCTGTCTAACAAAGCTTTCCTAACAAAAACTGTGTTCTTGAAACAGAAGAGTCAAGCTTGGCAAGGTAGCTTTGTTTTCTTTGCAATAACTTCTTAGAACCAACATTCACAGGCTTAAACGGGTGAGATAGCAGCATACAATGATGATTTGAAGATAGACACAAAGAGAAAGCATCAGAATAAAGTTGTGAAACAAGACCTGGTAGGAGGTACCAAAGCTTTGGAAGTGGTGCAGTATTCTGACAACCACCCACTACTTTGTGTCCAGTAAGAGTTTTAGTGCTCAGCACCATCCATGATCAAGGCCGGAATGATTAAATATTGGGACTGACCTTTCTCAGTAGAAGTTTCAAGTTTCAGGTTCATTCTGAAAATTGTAATGTAACAAACCTTTGTGTGAAACAAGCTTCCACAACTTGTTGTGCAGGTTTCTGTCTACCCTTTGTAACAGAAAAGAACAACTAATCAACACCATCAGAGCCTGACTTCTCAAATGGTAAATGGTGTACCATTTCTGCACTGAGGAAAGAGTAGATTTCTCAACAGAATTTGTGAGGCTTTTTCTGCACAAAAATCAGTAGTCCTTGTTTAAGTTAACGTGCTGAATTCTACACATGTGAGTAGTTTTACAACAGAATCATATTGCTAAATAATTTATACAGTTCATAATTATGAAGCAAATAAGATTGGAGTTACAAAAAGATTTTTGAGGTGTTCTTGTCAGTGATATAGTCAAGTTTAAGGAAAAATTTATTTGCATATAATCCTGATGACAATCAGAACAATCCTTGAAGTAAATAATTTTATTGCATTTTTATACCAATGTAGATGTTCAAAATTAAATCCAATCTGTATGAATACAATGAAGAGAGGATTTAAAACTTGAAAGCAGCAGTAGGTGAAAATAATTGTTGCAGTGATGATAAAGGGATGAAAATTACAAAAATTATAGATATAATTTGAAATTCCTTATTCCAAAAATAGAAAGACTTTGATGAATGGCCTAGGGTCTTCACTTCTAGATGCTGGGTACCAGAAAGGAAACAACAAAGCCTTCATGTCAGACTTTTCAAAGTATGGATATACCTGTAATGGCACAGAAACACAACCTCCTATATAAAATTTCTTCAATGGATTAACATCAAAGTGTGATGAAATGACCAATAAAATCAGGGTTTGAAGTAACAAGACACAAATACTTCTGTAATACTACATTTTTAGGGACACGTGTTATGGAGATGGTTGTTTTTTAAAAAAATAAAATCACATAATTTCCTAAATTGAATTTGAAAACGAACCTCAAAATCCTTCATGGATAAGATTAAGTTCCTAATTGTGCTATAAAAATGCCTTGGTCTCACAATAGTTGAGAGCTGTTTCACATGATTCTTTCCATTGCATAGATGAAATGAGTTGCACACCTACACATGAGTTTAAAACACCACATCAATTAAAAAAAAAAAAAAAAAAAAAAAAAAAAAAAAAAAAGAACCAGAACTCTCAGAAGATGAGAGATGGGGCCTTACCCACATCTAAATGTTCATTCAAGAACTTTAGGGAAGCTTACATCTATCCTCCTCTTTGGCCTACTCAGAAGATTCAGATGTAAAAATTTAATAAAGACAGAGGATTGCTTTCTTCATTACATCAAGTAATTCATAATTTTAAGTCTAAGTTATTAAAATGAATTCTTGTGAACTTCTGGTGTCTATCTTATTTTGAATCACGCAGGAATTAAGACCACACAATTATTTGGAGCTAATATTTTTTACAATGTCCATGCTCTCTGCTGTATTTTCATGCAGAAAGTAGAAAAATCTAGCAGTTTTACTTGTTAATTGATCAAATATCACTCAAGCATATTTCAAGAGAAAATTACTAGGTGTGATATTAATGACTGTGCAAGAACTGCTTTTGATATATCAGTGCTTGCCAGTTCAGTCAGAACACACCCCTCAGAGTTATACACTCTTCTGCTTTACACTGTAAATCTAAAAAAAACTGTTAAACGGGGTCCACATCATTACCTTTTCCTTTAATAGATGGGGTACAGAGTTACTTTTTGTTTTCCAGCAGGAAATACAAAACTTCAAAAGTAACTGGAAAAGAATACCTTAAACTAGGTGGAACAGTGCACTAAAGTAACAGCTGTTAAGAGTCTGGTTCCAGAAAACCTTGTAACCGGCAAGCAAATAACATTTTGTTCTATAACAGAAATTGGCATAGAGCCACCAAGAGAATCAGGCTCCTACCAGTTTAATGGGACATTGTATATTTTTGTTAGCTGCACAGACATTTCATTCCTACGTTCCTGCAGGGCTCTGGAATGACTGCTTTTGTTCTTTGGGTCATTTGTTTCTGCTTGATTTACCATTTTGTTCTGACACCTTTTATTCTAACAACCAATTTCAGATAAGCCCACAACTATATTTACTTGAGACAGAAAGGTAAATGACGTCTTTAATGATAAGAAATACTTCAACTTGCCGACAAAATCCCAGTATTTCTTAATCTTTTTCTTTACTCGCTGCAAGAACCACACAATTCACTTACATAATTTTGATTTGCACAATTTTTGTTCCATAATTTTATGTTGAATTCTCATGCCCAGATAAATCACCCACTCCTCCCTTGCTTTCTGGTTTTCCTTATGTAAGTGGGGGATATGTTCCCTTTGAAACCCATTTTGTTGAACCTAAATGCCAGATTTTAACTGTATGATGCAACTGCAGCAGAGAGCTTAAGGAACTGTGCTTCAAGTTCCTCTATTAGATGTCTGTAATTGAAGTGGAATATGGGTTAATTTGGACATAAGCAGATACCTCTCCTTTGCCTGAGAGATACTGTAAGGGGAGTCCTGGGACAAGTATGGAAGAACTATATATCCTACACAAGTGGGATACAGAAAAGATCTGGGACCTGCAAAAAAAATACTTGTACAGAGGAAAGGAAAGGCATAGTGAAATGAGAGTCACATTGATATCAAGGAGTTGTTCACTGCATCACAAGTCAGTATGTCACCTTTGCTCCAGGGTCACAAGGTGCCATGGTGCTCATATGCTGAGGACATACAGAGCCACAGTCCATCAGCAGCATCTGACCCTGAAGAGTTGTTTTCTCCTGTGAGAGATATTGCCTTCCAAAAAAAAAAAAACCAACCAAAAACACACCAGGCTTCTAAAATCACTAAAAAAATTACAATTTGCAGAGAATCCACAGGTGTTTTGTAATAAATGTGTTTTACGGGCATTTAGAGCCAGATTAACTTTGATATAGAGGCACTTAGTTCACAGTTCAAAATTAAGACATTCAAACCCTCTGCCTGCAATCCTCTGCCTAACTCTGGAGGAGCCTGAATTCCTGAAACACCTTCCTAGCTATGACTGGTCACTTGCATGTTGCCTTGACTTGCAGACACAGCAGTGCCTTGTTGCATTTTGTGGGCAGAAGGCATACAACTAGAATGGGGAGTCTGAGGCCATAAGGAAGAACTGAGGTAACTAAGAAATTAGGAAAATCACTGTTTTATTAGGTACTGCCTAAATGGAGCACTTCTCTACACCAAATCTGAGGATATAACAGCATCTCAGTGCTGTTAAAAAGTTTTCAAAGAAAACATTGAAATCTGTTCTTTGCTCCTTCTTTGCTCCAGTGTTAGACTCATACACTTTTTCCCTTCTGTCTCTAGTTGTTTGGCTCAGTTGCCCTTCTTCCCCAATTAGAAGGTAATTTTCTTCCTTTGAGAACATGTCCAGAAGATTGTTCTCTTTTTATCCAACTTCTACTTCTCTATTTCCCTTCAATTTTTTCTATTTTTTTTCCTGTTTTCCTTGACCTGTTTCTGTATTTATTTCTAATTTCTCCTCTTTGATTTCTCTTTCTCCCATTTTATTATTTTTTTTAAGATGAGCAATTGTAGGGCATTTGTAGAGGATTTGGAATGAAGAAGATTTTTCACTGCTGGCACTGAAGCAGACTGTTCTCAATGGAATAGGGACATTATTCCTCATTTCATCCTCAGACAAGAGACTTCATTGAAAGACAAACTATGTCTAGTTTATGTACTCTTGTTAGTTTCTGAGCTATAGAAAAAATATTTTAAAGCAAAAAATATCAAATAATTCCATGAAAATATAGGAATAATGTCTTACTATGCATATTAAAATGATCAGGCATTCACAATATATGTCAGATTATATTTTATGAAGTATTATTTAGAATTATGGTGCTTTACAAAGTTACTGTAATAACTCTTTCTTTCCTGCCTGGCTTTACTTTGCTGCTTCACATTCTTGACTAGTGTTAATGTATTTACTCCATAAAATATAGATCCCAACAGATAAGAAAGCTGCTCTCTGAAAGTTTACACAGTTCCTTTCCTGACTTTACATTTCTCTTGTTCCTGTTTTTTCTCAACTCGAAACTGACATATTCCTTAACAGCACTGAATTCTGGTTTTCCCTGCTATAGTTACAGCTGCCCATCCATATTACTTTGTCTTTTTTTTACAGAATAGTACCACTAAGGAATTGCAGTCAATAAGCCTGAGATCCCTCAGGGCCAAGAACTTTGTGCAAACATGCAGAGAAAACAGAGCTCTACTCTGAGGAATTTCTACTGTAGAGTAACAGAGAGCATGAATGTAGACATTGAGATTTCGCTTTGTTTTTTTAATTCCAGCTTAGACATACACTACAAACAGTTCATTGTAGGCTAGGCTGCCTTGATACACAGTTTCACACCATCATTAGCAGGACGTTCAAATTATACATTCTTATTTCTATGCAGCTAGCCCTACTTTTAATTCCTACAAAACCACCTGTTAATTTAACTTAGTGCTGATATTCTAAATCTGTAACTGACAGATTTACCAGTGAGGATTAAGTATTTTGTTGAATCAAGATATGCCTATCCCAGAACTGTTTGGATTACAGAACATAACACGTGGCAGACTCTGTTAAAGATTTTAAAGAACCTTTTTATCCAATATTTTGCGAGACATGTAAGCACCCTGGATAGACTGAGAAGAAGCAATTCCCATTATAGAATGCAAAACTTCCACCATATCAGGTGAAAACACTACTGTAACCCCTTATTTACATTTGGTTTTTCATTCAGTGAATTCTTTCCATAAGGAAATCGGGTTCATGGCTGAAATTCCTGGAATCACGTTACCATCTTCTGAAAAGGATAGCTAGGATGATTTCAGCCCCTATAGTTGTTTGATTTTGTTACTTGAGCAATTTCATCCCTGAAAACCTCAGTATAACAGTGAAACTATTCATAACTACAACCTTCCAACTATTTAGTTTATTAGCCAACAGCCTCTTCCAACACATGAATTTCCAGAAGTGTTTTGAGTCAATTAAAAAGAAGTATCATGCCTAACTTCTTGTGAGTTAACTCATGATGATTAATTTAGATGTAGCCTCCATATAGGTCATGATACCTCTCTTCTTGCTGTTACGTGTTATTCAGAATGGTAGAATTTCCCTATCTTAAAGGTCACAAAAATAGCAAAGGGAAACTTGCACCTGGAACAATACTTAATTACACAGTAAGTACCCGAGTCCAAGCTGTGACCTTTAAAGTCCCTCCAGATAAAAAAGCTTAGTTCTGAAAATCTATATGAAGTGAATGGGCACTTCTCCATTTGGTTTGGAAGACTCCTCACTTTTCACCATTCTGCTTGTGTTTTTCTCAGAAATGCCATGACCTAAACATCTATTTGCCTAATTCCAGTCTAAATCCTGAGTGACTAGAAACTGAACACAACAGACACACAGAGAATGCATAAAATCAACTACACTTGGAATACCCTGTGTTCCTGTTCTTGCTAACAGGTTCACTTCACAGCTGGGGCTCCCTGTCATAGGTGAGCATTTTAGCCACTAGGTTAAAACGTGATGCTGCCTTTTGCTCTCTTGCAATATGTACTTGTCTTTAGACTTCTTCCATTTCCTCCTACCTGGTAACATGACATTGAAAGAAACAGTGGAATTGCATCCTCCTGTTATTCACCTTTTGAAAGGAAAAGAATAACCCAACTGCTCAAGTGGTGCTGACAACATTCCCAAGGAGAGGGCTCTTGTGCTTCTGGATCTTCAGTGGGTGAAAATATCTGGTGTGGTCCTGACTCACTCAGAAAGGAGTGGGAGTAGGAATGCAAACCTGTGTGTTTGTTTGCCTGTTTGTTTGTCTGTCTGTTTTTCTCCTGCAAGTTTTAGGCAGTTGCACGCTCAGATTGTGGACTTGTGGGATTACCCTTTAAGTCTCCTAGCTCCAGATCATGCACTTAAAAAGACAGGCAGCTCTGAGATCTGGATCCCAAATGCAGTTTCCTTTGCTTACATTTTAGGTTTTGAAGGACTAGCTTGCACATCCGTGTTTGTTTAATGTATGCGTTCCCAAATCAAAATTATTGTAAAAGACGTCAAAATACATACAGTAGAGCTTTGTTTACTCGCTACCTTTGATTAGTACTCCCAGGAATTCCTGAGTAATGGCCCTGCAATACAAAGGCAATTCTACTCTTTTTTTTTTACTTTTAGCCCTTGTGCATGGTAAACCAAAGAATTTACTAGAGCCAGTTTGCAGAACCAGATTATATTTCAGTGATTTCAGTTTAAATAATGCTTAACATTTGAGCCCAACCTTTTATAGACATTTTTTTAAAATAAATCAATTTTCAGTTTTGCCAAGTTACAATAAATGGTAAAAAACAAGCACGTACTTTGTAACTCTCAAGCTGATTTTCATTTATAATCTTCTATCCATGCCAATAAAAATACATATGCATGTCTAATTTCAAGCACAATAATGTATTTTTTCAATGTAAGGAATTGAACAAGAATTTAAAAGGTGAATATAACTGGTGCTAAAAGAAAGGACACAGGAGAACAGCCACAAAATATGAGTAGCACTAACATTTTGTTACTGTCCTGATTTTCCTGTTATCCTTCTGGTTTTCTTTGCCTCTTTTATGACCTGTAATTATTTTCCTGTTGAATAGTTCATCAGACCTAGTATTTTACTCTTTCATTTAAAAAGGTCTTATAAAACCTATTATCAAAATAAATTTCTCCTATATGTATTTTAAAAGGTTACACACCCTGTGGTTTCATTGTGTTCATTAAAAGTACAAACAGTATCTGTACAGCTTCAAGTCTGATACGTTGATAAATGGAACAATTTGGCTCTTAGTAAAATTTCTCTGGAATAATTTCCACTTCTTTAACTATTTTTCAGAGTTTCTTTCCTACTTCATTCTGTATATTTTTGTTGTATGCAAGAATAATTTAAAACTCATGGGTGAGCAGTCTAGTTGTTCTTTAATACACCTTGTAGACACCATAGCATATTCTTTGAAGAACACAGTTGAAGAAATTGGTTTAGAAGGAGAAAATCTCTTAGCTTTTTACTGATTTTTTTTAATCATCACTTGCATTGCCTTATTGCTCCGAAGTTCCAGATTAAACTGAACTGTAATATGCTGTGAGACAAATATATTATAAAATATAATATAAAAATAAATACTAATAAAATAATAAATATAATAAAAATATAAATACAAAATCCCAAATAATCATAAAAACATTAAAGTTGGAAAAGACCTCTAAGATCATCAAGTCCAAACATTAAACTGACACTGCCAGCTCCACCAGTGAACCATATCCCCAAGTGCCAAATCTAAGTCTTTTAAATACCTCCAGGGATGGTGGCTCCACCACCCTCCCAGGTAGCCTGTTCCAATGCTTGACAACCCTTCAGTGAAGTGATTTTTTCCTAATATCCAATCTAAACCTCCACTGGTGCAACTTGAGGCCTTTTCTTCTTGTTCTGTTGCTGGTTACCTGGAGAAGAGGCTGACCCAACTAGCTACACCCTCCCTTCAGGTGGTTGTAGAAAATGGCAAGGTCCCCCCTNCCATAGCATATTCTTTGAAGAACACAGTTGAAGAAATTGGTTTAGAAGGAGAAAATCTCTTAGCTTTTTACTGATTTTTTTTAATCATCACTTGCATTGCCTTATTGCTCCGAAGTTCCAGATTAAACTGAACTGTAATATGCTGTGAGACAAATATATTATAAAATATAATATAAAAATAAATACTAATAAAATAATAAATATAATAAAAATATAAATACAAAATCCCAAATAATCATAAAAACATTAAAGTTGGAAAAGACCTCTAAGATCATCAAGTCCAAACATTAAACTGACACTGCCAGCTCCACCAGTGAACCATATCCCCAAGTGCCAAATCTAAGTCTTTTAAATACCTCCAGGGATGGTGGCTCCACCACCCTCCCAGGTAGCCTGTTCCAATGCTTGACAACCCTTCAGTGAAGTGATTTTTTCCTAATATCCAATCTAAACCTCCACTGGTGCAACTTGAGGCCTTTTCTTCTTGTTCTGTTGCTGGTTACCTGGAGAAGAGGCTGACCCAACTAGCTACACCCTCCCTTCAGGTGGTTGTAGAAAATGGCAAGGTCCCCCCTGAGCCTCCTCCAGGCTAAACACCTCCAGCTCTCTCAGCTGTGCCTCATCAGACTTGCACTCCAGACCCTTCCCCAGATTCATTGCCTGTCTCTGGACATGCTCCAGCACCTCAGTTTCTGGCTTGTTTTAAGTTTTCTTACTGTGAGATTACTGAGCTGTAATCTAAAATGGAATTAAATACAAATTCTGAAGGAAATGCACAGTAAATGAAAAGAACTGTGAGGATGGACAGAGGATATACAACAACTAATGTGACTATATGGATTATTTTATAGAGTTGGTAGTTTCAAACAACCTGATTTTCATTAAACAAGGCATGCAAAAAAAGTCAGTATCTTTCTGCTATTGATCTGAAAGTCTGTGTTGCAGTACAAATTATCACAATCCTTGCATTTTTATCTGACTTTTTTTTGTCAGCCTTATTAACATCTAGAAGATCTAAAGAATTTGTTTACTTCTCTTTAATTTTAGATTTCTTTGTATAGTTTTTAAAGGCATTTTATTTTGATTGACCTAAAAAGACAAGTATTTTATAAAAAAGCTTTTTATTTGATATCATAATGCCTGGAAACTTTTAGACACCTGGTTATTTCAAGAAAATGTGTGAGAAGTTTAAGCCAAATGAATGAAAGTTTCAGGAATTCATAAACTGAACATGCCATCTTCAGCCACATTATCATTGTGGCCAAGCCCAAAGCATTTCAGTGCCAATGACAGCTCATTCCAGCTTTACAACAGCTAGAGTGCAGGTGAGGATCTATCAATGTTAAACATTCACTCAGCATACAAACCACTGGCACCTTGCTTATGATTTTGTGCTGCTTTGCAGTCACCACAGCAATTACAGTCCATGCCTACTGAAATACAGAAAGGATTGGCAAGTCCTGATACTAGTTTATTTAATGACGAAAAGTTTTTTCAATCCCCCATGGTGTTCAACACCAAAGTTTCTTTGGGTCTTTGAGATGACCACTGTTTCAGCTGTGACATATTTGCTGATAGCGGGATGGCCTTACTACACCGGCATCCAGAGAATTTTCTTGTAAAATCTCTGAGAAGCCACATCCTAAGTGTCTTGTGCAGTTACTGCCCTGCATTTCACCCAGGATAGCCTTCAAATATGATTTGCATGAAGCAATATTACATAAATAAATTCTAGAGAGAATTTTGAGAATCCAAACTGCCTCTTCACAAGTTGTATGAAGAGAGCAGTGAATGGATGTTTCTCTGTACCCTTCTATGACCACTCAGACATACTACTTCCAAGCATCACTTTGCAATCTGACAATTTAGAGCAAATAGAAGCACATATGTAGCACACTTTGCATCTTTACTGCATATATGACAGCTGCTCTGTTCAGAATTATTGTGATTCACAAAGTAGCCAAGTTTATTGCTGCTACTCTCTGCCATGTATGGCAGTCCAACAATCAGTGCTGTTCCGTTTCAGTAACACCAGAGTGAATGGTAAGAAATGTGGATTGTGATATTAACATAATTTTACATTGCAAGTAACTGTTAAACTGGAGTAGTGCTCATATTGGAGTCTGTCTTTTATGACTGGCTTCTCAATAGCTGAATTAAAGTTCTTTGTATTTCTATGCTTTTTTCTCCCTTCTGGAAAGGATAATATCTTTTGAAGTTTTAAGTGTCACTCTGAGTTTTATGGTGTCTGCTTATGGAGCTTTTTTTCCCCCAAAATAATAGCTATTTTATACTTCAAAAATAAACAAGTTTTTGATTAACAAATTTTTCAGAATATTACTTAGAAAGGTTTTGTCACTCAGTGAGAAATCAATTGTGCTAGTCAGGTTCTTTAGGAGAGCACTGGGACAGGGTGAGCCCCTGAGTTCAGTGTAAAAAGAATTTATTTCTTCTTAGCTGTACCCAAACTATCTTGATTTTCTTGCATTTATCTTATTCCTTTTTTGGTAACACATTTCTCTCTTCATGTTTAACATACTCTCTCACCTAAAACTCTAGTTCCACAGCTGTTTCTCCTTTAGTGATGGATTTTTGCTTTGTTCTCATGCAAATTTTACGAAGGCTGCCTTAGGCATTGTCTCAGTGTTCAATGTCAATGTATAATGGGGTCAAATACCCTTCCCTGGGTATGTCAGCTTCAGCCTTAAGTGGATACAGAGGATCTGTCAAAAGCAGAAAAGATGTTGCTTCAACATACAAGAGGCTGTCCTTTCTGTGGACATTATCCAGGATTTTTCTGACCTGCATATTACAGATTTGCAACTCTTAGGTCTCATTTTAAACTATTGTTTCAGACAGTAGTGTTGCAGAGAGGATAATCTGATTCTCTGCAAAATTTTTCCCTGTCAGATATTGTAAGGGTTTTGTGAATCATGAAGGATCACTTGCAAGCTTTATTAAATATTTTTCTTTCTTTCGGGGACAAGGGGCATTGGCCATGCCTTTATCTCTCCTGTCTTTCAACTAGATTTTTTTTTAAAGACATTGGAAAGGTTTGGAATCTTCCATATGGTTCATGCTGTTGCAGAAGAGATGTTGTATGGGCCTATCCACATTTCACATCTATTGTGAGATTGCTAGCAATTACAGAAGCCTGATTTCAGTGGCACAGGCAGTCCTGTATTCCCTTTGGTGGACAGGTAGCCAGAAAACAGAACTGGAGCCATCTCTATCCCCCTTGAATGTCCCAGTGGACAATGGCAACATATAACTCTGGCAGCGTAGAGGATTTTAGCTAACAAATTTGAGATATAATGCCTTAGTAAATATGCAGAAACTGCTTTTTATAGTATTTGCTTCACAACCTACCTCTACGTCACTGAGCCCCTCAATTAAAACAGTATTTCTTTGTGACCAGCTTCGGAGGATCTTTGCTCAGCAGCTCTCTGTGCCTTGGTCTTTCCTTCAGTACACATTCAGAATCCATAGGAGATTCTTTGGCATTTAGGAGTCCTGCCAGAGTAAAGTCTGGACTCCAGTGGCATTTTTCAGAAAATGGGAGGTAAGTAGCAGAGAGTCAAGACAGTCTGATAAAGGAAGGGTATCTGAAAGGAAGGCATTTTGGGGACAGGATGATGATTCTAAGGAGCGTGGGAGAGAGGGCACTGCCTGAGATTTTGCCAGTAATTTGGCTAGCACTTCAAAGACTTCCTGCAGATTTTCCATAAACCACCATGTTCCCTAGCCTACCTTAAATTGTTCCTAGTCATCATGACGTTCTGAATTTATCAGTGGCCAATTTCCCAAGTAAGGTTCACATAATTGTTCTCATCTACTGGGTCTTGACAAGATTGACTGCAGAAAACTAATTTAATATCTCTTAAGTGTACCAGAAGAATTTTGAAAACCTGCAACATTAACTCACTTATTGACTCTGCTTTTCTCAAAGTTTCTCAAAGTGCTTGAAAGGTGTTGAAATTTCACTAAAAATAGTAACAATTATTATAATAATGTGCTACACAGACCCAGCAGAAGGTGAAGTCAGAATGACCTTCCATGAGGTTTTTGGGAAATCGAGAACAGAGCTAAGTAATTCTCAACATGAATTATAACTTCTCACATCTTCATCAATCTGTTTTTAAATGATTAGTTGGCTTGGTATTGTAGCAGCCAACTAATTCAGTTTAGAATCAGAGTAACAGCAGAAATTAGTGTAAATGGCTGTGTTTCATCTTCTTATGTGAATGTCAGAAACATTCTACTCTGTCTGCAAAATATCTGTATGCAACACAAAGAATTGCATGTTGTAGCTACCCGCCTCATAACAAAGTGCAAGTTTCCACAGACACAAACTCAAGTGCCTATTATAAACCACAGTCCTGAAACTGAGCAAAGATCCTATGCACTTATAACCTCTACCAGCATCAATCCTGTTCAGCAAAGAAATAGGAAATGCTCTATTAAAAAAGGCTTTTTCATGCCAATCCCTTGATAGAAGAGATGTGAAAGAAATGTCTCTGAAATGTTCTCTCTAAACTAGAATTTTGCTTTTCCTGAGATTGGTCTCTATGAATGATGGACTGACAGCCCTAGAAACTGCCATCTGTCTATTTAGATTACACAGCACTAAGCATAATTTCTTGTAAATGATTCAACCCAGGCCTGACTACAGTTTGGTTTCCATCTAGACTCATGTCCAAGCACCTCTAATGAGACAGGCAGTAGTGCTAATTGGTGGGTTAATTCTGCAATGTTGATTACTGTCTGCTAGGAAAGGATCAAGCCCACCATCTGATTTTCCACAGATCACCAAACAACTGAGTGATGATAATAACTTAGTCCTTGCCAAACTAGACAGATGGAGTTCAACTGAGTGTTTTTCAAACTCTTCTGCCAACTATTGCCTCCTTCTGAATACTTTCACAACAGCAAAAAACTCTCAAAAGCCCCAAATCTTACCTTTTTATGAGCTATTAACCATGAACTTCCTGTTCTAATCATATATAGGTACTGCAAAACTGCACCAGAAATAACAAATGTGAGAAAAATTTTGAGCATTCCATCATAGTAATGAGAAGACTTCTTTTCCTTGTGTTATGCTGGATATGTCTATAGGTTAATGAGCAGAATTGGAGTAGCCAGCCCTACCTAGGCTGCACATTTTCATTAGTTCTCCAACTCTGTTCCAGCCCTATTGATACTCTGCCATTGCTGTAGGTGGTAGTGGAGCTGTGGACAGACTGCCATTAGTCATCTAAAGCTAATTGGAACATGTAATAACAGCAAATACACTTATCCAGTCTACATTTCATTTCACACATTGACAAATCCATGGGAGCCACACAGATGGTAGAGGACAGTGAAAAAATTGCAAAAGCATGTTGGTCATATGCAGCATAGAATGGTGACAACTGTGTTCTTTGAGGTTGGACAGTGTTTCAAAACACACTTATTTTGTACTGCCTTTCCTGACTGTTGTAGATAAAATACTTAATTTTTAAGCCCTGATATTAATGGGGCTTTTACACTGAGAAAATTCTTAGTTAGGAATTAAAAACACTTATGATCAAATACTGTTGATAAGAACGGGAGACTGACATTACTGCTACAGCAACAAAGTACTTTATTTTATCAATAGGCAAATTAATATAAATGTCCCTCAGAAAAAGACCATCAAATCTGAAATTAAAATCACACTGCAGATGTGGCATCAAACAACAATAATGGTAATGCCCTAGAATTTCAATTCCTAAAAGAGTTGTAGAAACATAGCAAGAAGATGTACTTAGACCAGCACTATGAAGGACACTAGGGCCTACCTAAGCATAGGATATATACCCTTATATTTAGGTGCTAACTTTAGCTTTTTCATCATTGGCAGCAGATGTACAAGTTTTTATTTTAAACTAGTAAGAAGATAAAAGTGGAAGCAATAAAGTAAAGCCACAGAGATCTTGCTCAGCCTGTAAAGAACGGTTATTTCATGGAACATATGGAGCCATTTAGAAAATCTGTAGTTAGAGAAAAATTACCAAAAGTCATCATGTAATCATATAAAGGAAAATTAGGTTTAAAAATTTTTCTCAGAAGATCCTCTTTCTAATGTTAATTTGAAAGTATGTAGCAATGTCTTAAATTTACATTTTGGTGCATTCCAAATCTAAATGCTGTTTGATGTTCTGGATTCCGCTCCATATACTCTTAAAAGGCATTTAATCAGGTGCTATCTTTCACTCCTTTGAATGAGTAGCATTGCCATTGTTGCCTCAATTGGATCTGAAAGATACATCTGTGAGATTGTGAGTGGCTGAGAGAATAAACTTGTACTCAGGTTTGATTGCTTTGCGTTTAGTGCTTAGGTTTGCATTTGTCAAGGGAAACCTGAAAAGATTGAGGCTCTATCACATGCCTTTGCTTAGAAACGTCTTTTCATTTAATTCACTGAGAATTTTTGTCTGCATTGCAAGGTGTTAATTCTTTGACAGGTAAGGTAAATAAAGTTACATTCTGAGCATTTCGCTGTAAATTACTTTAGTAGAAAAAGATATAATTGAAAGCATTCAATTCAGCTATAGTATCTGATTCTTTAAGAGAAGAATCCATAAAACAGCTGTTTGGGATTTTTTTCCATCAAAATTCTTCATAGAAATAACTAGAATAAATAAATAGCTCTTCCTTAAACTTCAAAACGCAGCTGTCAAAGCCAAAACACTCCAAGACAGAACATTCTTATCAGTGCAGAAGAATTTGGGAACACATTTGTAATGCAAATCACCAGGCACATCGTCATTGTCAAATGCATTGGAGAACAGAATATTCCTATTGAACAAGATACTCACCAAGAATCACAGCAACAACGGTGAAGAGCACAAAGGCATTCCTCATTAAATAACTTTTAACATCGTCCTTTGTTATGCTCTGCACTTTTTTTTTTGCCAAAAGTGTACGTTTCCTGACTCCTTGTTGAATGCGTTCCATCCTACTTCCAGGTTTTGGATCTTCTCCGTTACCTTTAGTCATCTATCTTGCAGAAAGTTTTCTTTTATAATTAACTTCTGTCAATATCCTTTCAGAAAAGTGGAAGACTCTTTGAAGTGGGAGGTACTGGAGAAACCTGCAAGACAAGAAATATCAAGCATTGCAGTAAGATTTTAGAGGAATGATCTTATGTTAACATGGAAGCAAGTATTCTTCATGTTTCAGTAAAACTTGTATTGTTTGTAATATCTAAGCTGTTGATTGCAGTGTTTGATACAATCAGATACATATCTCATGTCTTCAGAAATTAACCTGAATTGCTGTCATGCTGTAAACCCCAGGAGTAACTTCTTTTGCTTAGCATTTGCTGGTAATGTACTAATGTAAAATCAGTACAACTTGTAGAAACTGAAGGTGTTATAATGTTTAAAACTATCTTTCAGACTTGCTTTCAACCTCTTTATCCGGTCCTTATTATTTGGAAAAAAAAAAAAAAATCTAGCTCACCCTCACATTAACTATTGGAGAGAAATATTTTGCTCAAACTGGTACGTTTAAAATTTCAGATGTTTTTAAATAGTTGAATGCATTGGCTCAATTCCTCCTTTTCACATGGCAAAAGGCAGCAGGAATAGTTTATTTATCCCCCAACAACTATTTAGAAGATATGACTTTGACATTTTTATGTTAATAACATTCATCTTTTAACTGTATAAACTACCAGGAGCACATCTGCAAAACATCAGAAGTAATATCCCACTTAACTTGTTGCTTCAGACTCACATTGCAGAGTAATGCTTAGCTTGGCCTGATAGCAATTATAGGCATATATAATAGAATCAGAGATTATACTGAGTTAGAAGGGACCCATCAGGATCAGTGAATCCAAATCCTGACCCTGCACAGGATAACCCAGGAATCACACAATGTCTGATTTTAAGAAATCACAGAAATCACCAACATTAAAAAGTTTTAGTACTGAAGTTTTTCATTAAGACATTATTTTTTATTTTAAATTGTGGGTGGCTGCTGGGTATGAATTCTTTAATAATGGAGCATGCTCAAAGGTATTTGCCACACTGAGAATCCCATTTTCTGAATTCTTAGTTAAAACACCATGTTTTTAAGAAGAAATTAGAAAATAATAAATGGAAAAAGTTAGGTGCTTCTGCTGAAATATCTCTCAATTTATAAACAGTTCAATTCTAACATTTTACTTTTAATAAATCAAGTGTGCCTAAATACATTTTCCTTTTCCTAATGAAACACTTAGAATATAAATACACAGGGATTTCAACCTGCATGTTTTAAACGAAATTTCATGTTGTAAGTTTATTTTGATGGGATTTGATCGGTGCTGCTACCATGTGTTTCAGGATTGGCCCTTTAATGCAATATCCTTCCCGAATTTTAACAGCACACTATAAGCTTTGCCCCTTTAAAGAGTGGAAACATTCTGAGACTGAGCTAGATATTGAAATCAGTTAGTATTCTACCTTGGACATGACTACTGTGTGCAAGCAGGGCTTTTTTTTTTTTTCAGACAAATTAGTGAAAGTATTTTGTTAAAAAAAAAAAAGAAAGAAAAGAAAAAAATAATAATAATTCTTCACAGCCTCTTTTCTTTCCAAGACGTTTAACGCAGTTAATCTGTCCCGTGCAACTTATATCAAAATAAAAAAAAGAATACGAGTACCACCAAAAGGATCACTACAATGAGTGAGATACAAAGGTGGAGAGCGAAAAATGCAAGAGTTCGCAGGGAAACCCGCAGTGAGGGGCAGGGTGGGCTCACCTCGTCGGACCTGCCGTCCCCTGCGAGCGCGGCGGTGGCGGAGGACGCGGGGGCTGCGCGGCGGGGACCACGGAGCTGCGGGACGGGACCGGCAATCTGCATGTGCTCAGGAGCTCGCCAACCTACTATCACTGTAACTTAAGGAAAGGGGAGGAGACTGTGAGCACAGCGCTGGGGAAAAA
>VWZF01000898.1:165395-200758 GCA_013396755.1 Sclerurus mexicanus
AAAAAAAAAGGAAAAAAAACCCAACAAAAAACCCCCAACCACAAAAACCTAAACCACACATCAGCAGAGAGGGGGGAAAAGCGGAGCTTCTGGAATATTGATTAGTCTTGGCACAGTGAAAGCAGGGTCACTTTCTTTGTTTTTTCCTTTTAGACCACTTTCACGCTTTGTCAGTTCAGCTTCGTTAGAAATGCAAAATCAGGATCCGGGGAGAATTGAAGGATCGCACACACACAGAGCAGGGGAGGCTGGAGCGCTTCTTCATCAGACATTCCAGGCTGGATATCTGAAAAGCCTAAACATAATTATATAACACTATTCCTGTGGTTTTTGAAATAAATGATAAATTACATGAGCATGCTACTTTCTTCTAAAAAGAGGCACAGTGTGAGGCTATCATGTATTTTCTAATTCTTAAGGACAGCTACTCAAGATCTATTCTTTCCAGGGTGGTGAACCAGACCTATCTTTCAGAAGCAACTGGAGCATTATCAAGGATAGAGAAAAACATAATCTGCTATAATTCTTTGTATGTTTCTTGTAGATACTCAAAACACATGAGAAGACTTGCCTCTTCTTTGGGTGCTTAAACTCACTGGTAGCAAGCCCCCATTCAGCCAGTTTCAATATCAGAGAATGAATGACCAAAGGAAAAGCATAAAACATCCACTTTTGAGAAATAAATGGCCTTCAGTTTTTCTAGCATTTCAAAGTGTGTAGTGTTGAAAAGATATTTGCTGGGGGAGGCCAGGGGAATTCCCAAAGAACTTTCCTTTTTACAGGAATTCTTTCCTTTTAAATGTTGATAAATTTAGGTTAAAATATTCCATAATTATATTTCAGTGGATCTTTCATGAGATTTTAAGTGTATTTCCTTACAAGACAAATACTGTAAATCGAAATTTATATGAATTTATGATAAATATATAATTCATGTATCTATATTAACCTATAAAGGTTTGTTTTCAGATGATGTTGACTTTTAAATTCTTTTCTTGAAAAGTTACTTAAAGTGTATAGAAAATCACTTATGTACTAGATACACAAAGAAAATTAGGTGCAAAATAAACTTAAGAGCAGATTTACTTCCACACAGCCACAGTAATAGTTTTGCTAAAGTGTTTTCTAATTTGAATGTGATTCAAATATTGATACAGACAAAAATAATCTTACAATTATTCCAAACTTGCTCATGATTAATGTAGGTTAGAGATTTAACTGTGTATCATGGAATCTTGATCTTTGGTACCTAACTTAAGGAAAAAAGTAAGCATTTAAATTAACGTACTGATTGACTTAAAAAAAAAATCAAGTAAATATGTTGACACATTGTGTTGCAAACACAGAAACACATTCTGTATTTCTTGCACCTGGCAGGTGAAATGCCTATCTCTTTCTTTATTTCTATTTATTTTTTTTAATTTTTTAAGTGCAGTTTTTAAATACTTTTACCATTTTGTCTATAGCTGGGAACTGACCTTTTAACTAACCTTTGGACTTTAGTGATCTTCTTGTTTTATCTTTCTTTTTGGAGTGTGGCATGCTTTCTGCAAAACCTCCCAGATAAGTTGTGCCCTCTGTTCATATGAATGGTAATGATCCACTGGCCATAATGGTACAGGGGTCAGGCCCCAAATGAGGTGATCCAAAAGCATGTCACAATTTAATACTCTCATTAATAATGGAGTCTATGAGCAATGAGGATAATCCTGTGAGAGGATTAGCTATTCAGTGAGGCAAAAAGAAAATAGACAATAATCAGTCATACAGCTCATCTTAACTTCAGTAGTGATACTTTTATTAGCTCTCAGTGAACAACAGGTATTATTACACAGTGCTCAGAAAAACAGAATATTAAGAGCTTTCATGGCAATAAATTCAAAATTTGTTGTCTTTTTTCCTCTCTCCTTCATCTCCTGACATTAATTTCTTTTATTGATTATAATTGATGGTGATATAGGGAAATTATACTATATCAAGGCTATTATCCTTTATATTGTAAAACCCCGTGTATGTTAGATATCCCTGGATAGCAAAAAAAAATCAGTCAAATGAGCTTATAGTACAGTGTGACCCTCAACACACAAAATTATAATGCACTGGAATTTCACTTTATGTATACAATAGACTTAACAGATTTGGTATGCAGCATTTAATACTAGGACTAAGACAAATTTCAAATGTTATTAGTGCTTCTATCTATAGTATTTTCAGTATTATTGATTTCCAGGAAGAGCAACCTAAAAGTTACTAGGCACTTTGTAGACTTTAGATTGGATCAGACAATGCTAAGAAAATAAAAATTACCAAAAACACTGAAAATTTTTTACATAACACAGAGCAGCACTCATGGGTACAACCACCAATTTTACATAGATAAAATAATTTCTACATACTTCAGGGTGGGTATTTTTTATTCTGGTTTGGTTTGGGGTTTTGTTTTTGTGTTTGGTTGTGGTTTTTCTCTGTTTGCTCTCATAAAAATTGACCTAAGGCCTGGATGAGCCTGTCTATGTTGTCATGCTAGCTCAGCATGCTAATTTATGCTTTGGGTTCCAGTTTCAGCCCTTCTTTGACAATGCACCAGGTGGCTTGCAATGCAGGAAAATGCAGGTATAGGGCAAGGGCTGGCATTAACCTGATCCTCGTCCTCCCAGGAAGCTTGGGTTCAGCCAGCTGAAATCATGTGCTGTGGCAAACCCAAGCCCTGTTTGGTTGTGGCTGACAAAGTCCGTCAGTAAATGCACTTTGCATGTCGGCACAGTATCTGAGTGCCTTTGTAAAATAGTAAAGGTATTAGAGTGGAAGCTGCTGTTCAAACATAAAGTATTGTTATTTTCAGCTGACAAGAGCTATCAAACAAAAACCCAGAGAAGTCAGTTGTAGTAAATGCAAGAAGTGGAAATGAAGCAACAAATTGTACAACCATTTCATTTCCCAGATAGCAATAAATACTGTGTAAGAGTGCATGGATCCCAGCTGAAATAAGCTTTTTAACATTAACATTTAACATTTATAACACCAAGATGTCACATTAATAAATCAGCACTATAAATTAATACTGGCTGAATGTTTGAAGTTTTGGAGTTTTAGGTAGGGGCTCAGTTAAGTATTGTTGATATCACAATGGTAAAACAGGAACAAAATTTGTATGAAAGAATACGTTAATTCATGGTAAATGGCATGTCAGTATGTCTCCAGACTTCAATGAAGTTGGACAAAATGAGAAAATATATGATTTCCTTGCAAGCTCCAATCCAGCTTAGACTATTTGTTACCATTATACACTGCTGTATGAGTGAAGAAACTGAGTCTCTAAGAGGGCAAATTTAATCCACAGAAGTTAGTAAATATTTCACAGAGCTAAGACCTCAGCCTTAGGCTCCTGAATATTTCCACAGGACCATGGAATGTTTTTTGTCCTGAGATACTTGATTGGCTCTCACTCTTTTGAGCATGCTAAAATGAGAATGAAAAATTGAGGTTTGTTTTCTCTTTCTTTTCAAATATGTTTATCAGCAGGGGATTTGATGAATACATCCATTTTGGACGTGAATATGAAAAATATACCTTATTTTTTATTGAGATTTGATGTAGAGACAGTTATTATATTACTTTAGTGAAGACAGTGGGAGGACATAGTATGCTGTAGTTTATACACTTGCATGTGCACTACAAACATCAAAAAAGACATAGACTGTGCTCTGTTAGCAAATATGGAGTGCTGCAGGAAGAGATCTGCAGATCCATAGCTGGTTCTGAGTACACAACACTTGCAGAACACGCACTACAGCAGTTATATTGGGTTACTTCTGTCATTGTTTTGTGGCCCAAACACCTTTTAGTGCTTAGAATGTATGATCTGGTTTTGTTTCTCCTAAAGGAACCCAGTTCACAGCTTCTAGGATCACTCCATGAATTTAATCACAGCATGTTGCTCATGGTCACTCTTAGGAGGAAGCTTCCTCTACAGGTTATGCTAACTTCACTTATCTTTGATAGGTTGCAAATAATTGGTTAAGCTCAGTTATCAAAAAAAAATAGTCATAAAATGTTCTGTTGATAGTAAAGATTAAATGTTTTAAGAAAATGCTACTATTCCATTCAAAGAACATTTCAAAAGCAAAGTGATTTGCCTAAGATTAGTCTGAGTGATGAGTAGTACTGGCCAATCCAACCAGTGGCACTTACATTTTCAGCAATCTATGTTTCTATTTAGTGTCCCATTGCAGTTTTAACATTGCTCACTCAAGCCAGCCAACAAATCCTCTTGGTCGTTTCTATTCCTACATTTTGAGGCCTTGAGCTGTGAGAATAAATGTGATTTTATGCTTTTGAACTCTGTCAGTTGGCAGTTGGAAGTTACACACAAAAACGCGGCATTCCTTTTCTGCTCTGTGAAAATTCCCAGCAGAGAAACACGAACCTCTAGTATCTCCACTCAGCATCATGGGCTGTCTGGGCCTTAACACACACTGTATGTCTGACTGCAGCTGAATAGACAACCTTGTTTCCTTTCAGCACAGGGAGTCAGATCACCACTCACTCTTGGGAGAAGGGGGAAGGGAAATGAAGTTATACTAGCAGAGGATGTGGCTCGTGAACTTTTCCCCTAACTGTCTTATCAAGGATGTGAATGTCTGTATGTACAATGGGGCGATTCTCACCAAAGAATAGGCAAGGTTGTCTAGGAAGGATGGGGGTTAGGATGGGACTCTGTCATTGTAAGAAATCTAATGGGATCGTGTGGGTAGGTGATAGCATTTCAGATGCAAACGGCTGTATAGTATGGCTTCACTGGCTTTCCCACAGCCAGTGGCAACCACTGAAATGGGCGCCAAGGGAGAGACAGGTTCATTTGAAAAGTTAATACAGCATTGTGGCCAGTTACAAAAGAGCATGGCATTGGAGCCAGAAATTTGCTACCCCCTGTCGCTTAGGTCCCTCTTGGTTTCCTCTTCCTGATTTCTTTTTTTTTCTTTTTTNTGTTACAATTTTTTTTTTTTTTTTTTTTTTTTTTTTTAAAACCTTTTCTTGCATCAGCTGTTAAACTTCAGTAGCCTGTGAATCGACAGAGCTGCTGAGAGTGCCTCGGGGAAGCTCTGGCTGACAGTACACACTGTCATGGGTACTTTAAATCGTAACCTCCAATCCCTCCCTCTCATGGTGGCAACAGAGCAATGATTCCACATAGGTTTTGCTTTGGGATAATAGCACCATTTGTCGATATTCCACTGGCTGAACTGTTTTCTATGTTAATTCCCAGACTGGTTGTTGAAGAAGCCCATTTCGTGGATCTTCTGTTATTGTTTATACTGGCTATTCTTTAAACAGTGTACAGGTTTGTGCAGGCTTAACACTAACACATGTGCTGGTCCATACAGACATGGTCTCAGATTATTTTTTCCTCTGTCAGTGTTTTTTTTTTTCCCCTTAACACAATCTCCTTACACAAAGTGAAGGCAGATGGGTGAGAAACATGACTATAGAGAAATACACACTTCTGAATTAGAATATTATATTATCTGCATGAAGTACATTTCATAAAACATTTGCTTTCACTTGACATCTTTGTCCATAGTTATTTTTATAATGAAACAATGGTTTATGGGCTGTTTAATACAACCTAGTTTGTTGTTAGCATAGCAACTAAAATAAATGCAAAGAAAATCACTTTGTATGAAGTTCATTTAAGGAAACTAATTTATTTGGAGCAGTAAGCTAACGTGACTCTTTAAATAGACATTTACTACTATGCAATCATAATTACTGCCATCAAGACACACACAAAAATCTTTTGTAAAAATAATTATAATTTAAAAGCATGCAGCTCAAAGTTGCTCCTATAATAGTGACTATAATAGCAACTGTTTAGCATTCAGACTTTTTTTGGCAGGAGGGCTTTGCATTGTTTATTGTGAGAAAGAAACAGGCTCTGAGAAAACATGCAAATTTTCAGCAAAGGAAAAAGCAGCATCAGGTTTGCAAAACAGAGTGGCAGAAAGTCTTTTTGTTTCTACCTCTTTGGTCCACATAGGATACGATGATTTACAGTAACCAGGTTCTTTCAGACAATCTCTGTTTAATATACTAAAGATCTCATAGATCTTTAATAGAAGATCTCAAAATATCTGTTTCATAGTATCCATGCATCCAGACACTCAGGCTATGTGGTGGTCAGCATTTATTTTCTTGCTGTGTTTTTCATTCTGAAATTCCATTCTCTGTTGGGATCCAGAGTTCACAGAACTCATTGGTAGTTGGAAATTTGCTTAAAATAGAAACTGTCCTTTAATAGTTATTACTTATTGTTCTTCTTGAAAAGTGTTCAAACGTCTGTCTTCATATCTATGGGAAAAATAAGCATTAGATATGGTGAACAATTATGTCTCAAAGGAAAGATGACATATCACTGGTGTCATATATTGCCTCAATTTGTTCTGTTCAGGACTTGTTTCTTCACTCAGTTTCTGAGAAGATATGAATATTAATGTCATACAAAATAATTCAGATAATTGTAACTAAGATTTATTAAAAATCAAGAAAAAACCCCCATTGAGTCCACATTTTAAAACTGTCCTTCTGTAACAGGACAAAGGTTTGCTCCACTGTACATTGTTTTTATTTAAATTTCTGTGTCCTACAATGAAAGCTCTTCTGGCATATGTTTTAAATGCAGCTACAGAAAGAAAACAAAGAGTAGTCTTTTCATTGAGATGAGAAATTGTTAAGGGAGAGATTTGTAAATCTAATATTTCATCCATATCTTATCCCTCATTTACAAATTCATTATACAATACATATTGGATTTGTTTTTTCATGCAGTCACTTCCTCCATCCATTCTGCTTCCTTCTAAACTAAAAAGTTCTAAAAGTTAATTTGATGTCCTTGTTCCCACTTGTCCTCTTTTTCTAGGTACACCAACTACTTCCTCTGTTTTTGCAGGTTCACTGCTCTCTTTATCCCTTTACTTCCACTAATTTCATCTCTGTTTAAACTCCTGAACTCACCACTGCTTTCCTTTGAATCAGAGAAAAGTGATTCAGGGCAGTTCTTTTTTTCATTTGAAATGGTGAATCCAGGTTTTGAGGATTATTTTTAGACCTTGGCCCTATTTGATTCTTAGACACCTATTCCAAACCATCCCTTATTTTATGAGCTGTGTAGTCTGTAATACTCCTTTTCTCTTTGTTCTCTTGTGCTATCTTCTCCCTTTCCTTGTCCTGCTATCTTGTTCTTTTTCTTTAAATCACTCTATCTTTTTCACCTTTAGCTTTTACTTGTGTTCTTATACCAACTCTCAGTGGTTTGGAAGATGGAATTGAAGGTCTTGCTCATACCAACATGTGTCCATGGGAGAGTTTGTATCACAAATTCATAGCTGAGACTGTCTCTATAGATAGTGGATGTGCACTTATGTCTTATGCTGAAAACTGGTTAGAAAGATCTCCCTCTTCCAACTAAGCAATGATAGAGTGTGAACAATGGAAGAGATTTCCCTTTTAAACGACAAGGATGTCAACTCTTCCCCTCCAAACAGGGATATCTCTTCCGCCCACAGATTGCCTGCAGACAGGAAATTATTTTAATTAATTTGTTAAACCAAAGGGAATGTTGGCGTGAACAGCCAGATACCTTTCAAAACAAAAACATTAAAGCCAAAATAAGGGGAAATAAGAGACAATACCTTTGAAGTGCTGCTTTATACAAGTCTTTCACATGGCTCCAGAAACGTCTGTATTTCTTCCAGTTATGTCTACCACCTAGTGTTAACTTCAGAATGGTGATGTATTGGGTGCTTTACTTGCCATGCTGTGAATGGCTCCCATTCACCAGAAGTCCCAGCTCACTCCATATGCAGGCAAAACTCCCAGTGAAGACAATGGGAGTCCAGGTCCCCTGACTCACATTTTGCTCAGGCAAAACCCTCATTGTGCAGTGATTGCTTTGCTCAATGAGCAGTGATTCAGAAGTGCTGAATAGGAACCCAGTCAGCTGTGCTTTGATATTAATTTCCTGATGATTCATTAATTCAGTAAAATCATTATACATTTCTGTGTAGAATTACCCCGGGATTTTGGTTTGGCCCAAAAGTTAAAAACACATCACCTATGAGAGTGTGCTATCTTGGGAAAAGTATCCCTAAAACAGCATTTTCTCTGAGATCTGAATACTTGAAAAGTATTTGTTATTCATGACTTCCTCTTAGCTCAGAAATATGGAACTATTTAATTCTTTGATCAGGTTCCTGATAAATTATTAAAGAGGAAATTCTAGTAATTCAATAACAAAATGAGAGATGAATGAAATGAGATTATCACATTCAGTTGCTTTTGTCATATTGTATTCAAACAGCTTAAAAGAAATTATGTGAATTTTGTAAAATAACAAGCTACTGAAGTCTACAATTGTTCAGTAAGAAATGTGACTCAGAACTCCTCTTTACAAATGAAACAGAACAGTTGAAATCTTGTTTGAACTGTAGGAATAATATTTTACTTTGATGAACATATATGAATACTGTGAAAACCAAATTTCTTGCCTCAGATTAACATTTTTAATCTTCTATTTTCTCTACTTTATTGGTGATGTATAAAAATAAAATTTAACTTCTTTTTTCCTGATACCTAAAGGTTTTCATAATGCAGAATAAAATAATTGTGAAATGGTACTAATTTCACTTCCCAGTAATTTCACTGTTATGAATTGTACAACAATATACTACAGAATCATGCTTTAAATAGATGTGAAGCATAACCCTTAATATATTTAATTTGTATTACCAGAAACTCCAGGGACCATTTCTAACAACAAGTCCCATCTTCTCCCTGCTAACTCCCTGCTTTGTAAGATGTGGGAGCAGTGATCCAGAAAGTGCAGTTCTCTGCCTACCACAGAACTTTCCTTGGTTTACATTAAAAATGTATATACTTAGTACAAGCCCCTGAAAGCCTCAAAAATGACAGTATAGTACAGTCATAAATAATAAAATTTGTGTTTTGAATGAATATATTAATGGACCATTTATTAAATAGGAATCTTTAGAAATTCCTGGAAAGGTATTTTCCCCAGTAATCTAGTATGGAGATCATCTAGGTTCCAGATTTCCATCACCAGTAGTTTTGCTTTCATTTGGATTCTTATACAAGATCAGTTTAGACATAGTATTCATACAAAATATTCCAAAAACTCTTCATCCTGTTTTATTAGCTGCTCTCTGCCTCTCTGCTGATGATTCTTTCTATTGTAGGGTTTTTACTTACTTTTAAGAGCTTTATAAAGTGTGGGTTGTTGTTGTTGTTGTTGGTTGGTTGGTTGGTTGGGGTATTTTTGGCTACAGAGATAGTATTTTTCGACCAGACCCTTATGTTGGCTGTTGTGCTCAATGCAAGGTAAAGATCACAGGCCTTCTTTCCAGCCCAAATATTGGTTTCTTCAAGTAGGTCTCACAAACTAATCTGACTAGGTGCACAAGTGATCTTATAACTTCCTCTTGAAATTTTAGTTTTTAAAAGTTTTATTTCTACACTACCTTCTAGAGGAAGGTTTTAGCTCTGGATTCCCAAGCACCGTTAGAGACATTTACAGTTCTCCTCATTTTCTGAGTGCTCCAGGTAAGAGCCCTGGACAAGGAACATATTTAGTTCCTGCAGTAGGGCTCCAGATCCTGATAATACAGATAAGAGTAGTGGACAAGGAACATAACTACTTTCTGCAGTAGGACAGCAGTCCATGATAATGGACTCAGTCTCACCATCTCAGAACTGTTCTCTTCATTCTGGTACTTTTAACATAGTACAATGTAACAGGATATACATATATATCACAGATGAGGTCTCTGAGAATAAATAACAATCTGCAGGTAGCGAGAGAATTTCTGTGGCAACCTGTCTCTCTCTATTTTATTTTCTACCTTTTTTTTTTTCTTTTAAACACCCACAAAATAAACTTTCAGTTATTTTTAATTATTTAATTATGAGTTCCAGCAGATACCAAACTAACTCAGAGTTAGAATGCTCTAAGGTAACTTCTAATCATCATAAAAAATAGCAGAAATTGTCTATTCTGGTAGTGTAGATGAATCAACATCTTTCTACACTGTGATGTGAAGATCCCTTGTAGATAAAAGGTTATGATTTTAGCTGGCATTAGTATAAGTCAGCATCTTTGACTATGTTGAAAGTTACTTGTTTCAAAAAGTTGTCACTGTGGAGGATCTTGTGAAAAATCTGCTCAGGAGCTGAATTTTATTCGGTTCAGAAGATATCCTGCAATCTGAGATAACATGTTAAGGTACACACTAAGTGGTTTGGATATTTAAGGAAAGCTCTTTTAAAAAGATTTTTATCCCCACAAATATTCTGTAGGTGGCCATTTGATCACATTGCTTGCCAGGAACAGTCTACAGAAAGGAGGATCTCCCTGACAACAGTATTTGCCTTTTAGAAGCCTGCAAAATTTGCAATTTTCTAGTAAGGGTTATATGTGTTTTTTTAATGAATCCTTGACCAACAAGTGAGACTACTGGACTATAAGCTCAGCTGCAAAGTCATCTATAAATTGTTTAGGAACTTGCCTGTTTCAAAAGTCATTGTTGCTTCAACCAAATCACATAAGGAACCAATAAGTATGAGAGACAGGTAACAACAAAAGATGGCAAGGTGCAGAGGGTACTAGAAAGGTGGTCAGGGCTGAAGGAAGATGATCCTTTGGAAGAGCTGTGGTCTTTGATGGTCTCAATCATAGGATATATAAATATTTCCAGAGAAGCAAAAGGGGACTTTGCATGTTTACATGCACCTCTTTAAGATTATTAGCACTTGAGTGAAATATCAGTGAAATCTTGATGTTGTCATAGAGTGAGAACAAACCTTGACTTGAATATTCAAATAAGCAATATGTGTTAGTCTTAAAACTGTTCTAGGATCTTTGAAGTTTTTCAATCTCTGGACAGGAATGTTAATTCTACCACAGAGCAGAGAAAGCAGACACACTTTTACTTGGAATTAATGAGAGCAGCCCGGCCTGAGGAATTTACATCCTACTATACTAATAATATCCTTCTATTTCTGAATTTGTTCACAAATAGCGTGGCCCTGCAGGCAGGAAAACATTAACTTCTCCCTGTAGGTACTTCAGCATTTTGACATTGTAAATTCTAATAAGACTAAAACAATTATGTTATTACAAAAGCTTAATATTGAAAATCTTTTGCCATAGAAACTCTCAGAAAATTTTGGGAGAGACTGTTCCAAATAGCTACAGCACCACTTTTAAGCCAGACATTCTCCTGAGTTCAGAAAAGATTCCAAACCTTTCATTTCCAGTGTGTCAATCCATCACTGATTATATTACACACATGTGAAACTTGAGGGAGAAATCTCTCAGCTGTGTTTTTGCAACCTCATTAATGTCATTCTGCCTTTCCTCTCTATGCTTGCCTTTCCCTTTTGTTCGCAAATGTGGTAATGAGTGAAATCGTCTTGGTATGAATATACAATGACTTTGCATAGTTAAAGTGGTTTTGTTTTCCCATTCTTCATTGTTTTCTTGATAAATCTGTACTTTGATCTTGAAGCTGCCTTACCCCTGGCACAACTCTCATTCGAGTGGCCCCTGTGGATTCTTTGTGAATGAAGAGTAAAAAATTGAGTCTCTGAGCACATGAAAGTGTGAGAGTTGTGATTCAGATGAAGTATAGAAATTTATTCTTTTGGTCTCAGAAAACTTGCAGCCTCTGGACAAACTCAGAGAAAAAAGATTACATTTCACATAGCTTGCAGTAAGAGCTATGAGTTCCTTCCATGGGCTATTGTGTAGAAATTTCATACAAAGTTTAGGTGCAAGTTTACTGAAAGAGTGAAACTGGATTGAAACAGTTATCCCAATATTTCTCATCATCATGATATCTTCTGTAAAAATTTAAATATGGGACAATCAAAACAATTTCAGAAAGAATTTCTTTTCCTCAGATCTGTTTCAAATTAAAGTTCTAATTAAATTGTAACAGTGAAAAGAGGCAATTTAGAGTATTAGAATTTCACAGACATTTTAAGGGAAATTCTATTCCTACAGAATGCACTTTAACTGTAACTTGCTCAAAGTCAAGGAATTGGTGATTGGAGTCTAGGAGAGCTGTATTCCTTAAACAATGCACTACAAGGGTACACTTTCAATACACTTTGATAACAGACAGTGATTTGAGATACCCCACAATGAGAAATAAACACTGGAAATGCAGTAAGAAAAAAATAGACATTTTAAAACTAGATTTCTCTTTATAGAATCTTTTTTGACTTGAAAAAATATTCCCATCAGCTGTTGTGGATTTAGAAATGCCTAAATGTTGCAGAAAAGGCATCTTTTTATTCAGAGCATTTGCACTAGAATAATAAATATGGCTTGTACCTATGGCATGATATGGTCGTGCTGCTTCTTATTTTTCATTCTCTATTTGTGTTTACAAAGGTTGATATGTTGGCACAGTGGGAATCTTATGTTTGCCCTCCAGCCATACACACTTCTGTGTCATACAGGCAGCCACACTGGGAGCTCCCTGGTACCCTGCCAAAAACCTCAATCCTGCAATCAAAAGCAATATTTTCTTCATGGACAAGAGGTAATTCAGTCTCTGCACGTGTTTGGTTTGGTCCTAGTGTGATGAGCAATTTAGAAAACGCTCTTTGTATTTGCATGGTGATTTCGTAACTCCATATGGACAGTGGAGTCAAAAAGCTCACAGGGATTTGTGTTCTAGGTACTTGCCATCATGACTATGGTATCTGCAAATTCTGCATGTTCAAAAATCTGTGTTTGACTGTGTATATTGGGAGGTTTGGTTCCTGATTATAGGGGCAGCTTATATTAGGCTGCAAGCAACTACAGGGTCTTTGGTGCAGCAAATTGTGTCCACAGATACAGAGAGTCTAAGGGATGGGTTCACTGTACTTGGACTAACACACAGCGAGACTAAGGACAAGGAAGTTTTTTAAAAGAAAAAGAGGAAAAGTGCCTTCATTTGTACATGGATTTAGTGTCTGATGACAAACGTTGAAGAGCCTCAGGAGTCTAAGCTCAGCCTGACAATGCCTTGTTGGGATGGCCTGATAATAGAGGGAGATAAAGCATCTCTGAGAATCCAGATAGCACACAGGTCCCCAAGGCCTTTTGTGTCTCCCAAGCATAGAAATAAGACAGCCTGTGCCCTGAAGGGCTTTCTGTCTGAAGACACAGAATAAGGCAGGTTGTACCAAGCAAATCAGTTTGCTGGGGAATTGGCTCTGCTGTCACTTTTGTAAGGAATGTGCTCTCTGTCTTTTCATCTGAGTCTGGAGATTGGGGAGGAAGTAGCTGGAATACAGGGATGGGAAACAGCCACAAAAACCTTTAGAGCTGGAAATTTGCCAGGAGCTCGAAGGATTTGGTGGAAGATAAATATATGTCTGATTATTTGCTGTAGTTTTAAGAGGCATGTTCTTCAAACCACAGTATCATGATAGAAGGAATTTTAATTGTGTTTAGGATTTTGGTGATCAAGAAAAAAAGAAGAGATATAGGGTTCTCATAGCAGCAAGTATTATTTATGGTGTCATTACTTTCTCCGTTTCATTTATTGTAGCTTAGTCTGGACACATGCTGCTTTGAACTGTTAGATTTCATCCAGGAACTAAACACACATGTAAGGTTCCCACTGAAACCTATGAATTTGACGCAGTTTGACTGAAATATTTTGGGAGGTGCTTGCTGCAAAGCTCTGCTGGCAGGTGAGAAAGTGTGGTAAACACCACAAGGGGTGCACCAGTGAGTAGCCAAAGATGAATACCACTTGTAGGGATCTGAGCTGACACAACTGCAGTCAATAAAAATGCATAGCCCATGTGAGCCTTAAAATAAATAAATTCTGCTACTATATGAACAGGTATCTCCAGTGGAGCATGCCAGGTCAGCAGGGAACATGAGGAAAAACAAACAGCAGAAGAGCAAAACAATCTCATTGCCTGCTCAGTAGTACCAATGACGAAGTTTGGCTCAGATATAAACTGGTCCTGCCTCTGTCTTCCAGGCAGGGTTCAACATCTTCATATAGTCATATAGATTAAAAAGCTGGGGGGGAATCTGGCTGGCATTTGTACTGTGCAAGAATTTAAATCATGTGGCTGTGCTGCTAGGATTCAAAATGTATCTATTTTCTGGATTCTGCCATGTTAAACAAATAGAATGAAGAACACTGCCCCCACTGTTTTGTGGAGAGACATATTTCAAGTACAGTTTACTAACCTATGAGACTCAACACGGTTGGACATAAATGGAGTGCTAATAATTTTTTAAAATTCTTTGGATTTTTAATGCCTTATTTATACTATGGGAAAAATACTTATCTGTAGTATTTGTGGTATAGTCTTTTATTTTTAATATTAAAGATAATTTAAATTCCTTGTGCTTGGTTCCTGCTATACAAACACAGTAACTTATGTTTTATGATGGTAACCGTAGCATGTGTCTTCATCTTTGTTAAGCAGTCACAGTTGAGTGTCATTATTCTTTATTTTTTCACAGCTATGACGTTTGGACAGCTGCAGAGCACTTCTTGGTTTCATTAATAGGTTTGTACACCGTCTCCACCTGCACTAGCCTCCAGTGCTGATTGTAAAATGCTTACATACAGCAATTAAGCAGACAGGGCATGCAAAAGCCTCAATAATAAACTCTGCTGACCTCTCTGGACGGTGCATCTTTGATCGTTTTATCTTGATTTTCTCAACAGTTCTTTTTCTCAGAGTTGTTTTTTCTTGGCTCTTCTCTTGGCAGAACAGCTGCTTCTCTCTGGCCACTGGGTATGGCCTTATTTTATTTATTCTTGCCTTTAACTTTTGTAGGGCAGCCAGATACATGGGGATGGGTGTTATATAACAAATACAATAAATAAATAAAGCCCAATTTGCAACGTTTTTGCTGTCCACAGTGAAAGCTGTGGTCATGGAGAAAGGAGTTCATTACACAAAAATGCCCTGTTTGATCCTGTTGGGGCAAATGGCTAAAAAAATAGGAGGGGTAGTTTGAACACAAAGTGTGAAGGCTGAAAAGCAAAATTAACAGAAAATCAACTGGGTTAGGAACAACTGCTAGATTTGATGGGTGTTTTTCATTAAAAAAAAAAAATTCAAAGCATAAAAAAGTCTCTTTAGAACAAACAAGTCACTGAATTTAGATTTAAATTCTTAATCCTTCCAAATTTTAAATGGTTGAAACTCAGGTTGTTGCTGGCACTGGCCACTGAGAAGCAATGCCAGAGTCCCAGTGTACTGTGGAAATTTGATTATGCAGAGCCAAAAGACTGATCAAGGATTCACGCACTGCAAGCAGTCACTGAGTTTATTGAAACACTAGGATAGATTTTATAGTGTTTAGAACTTTAAAAGGGTTTGAAAGAGGAGGTCAGCAGGGTCTGTTTTTGCAGTAGGCTCTGGGGCTTGAGAAGAGGCCTTTACTAGTGTTGCCAGACTTTCCAGATGCTTTCAAAGACTAAAGGCTATTTCTTCCCAGCTTTCACCTCTACAATAATTCTCTTGCCCTTTCCCCTACCATTTCCCATTTTGCCCTTTCATCAGTCCCTCTTTCTTGCTTCCCATGTCATTACTCCTCCTTGCTCCTACTCATTACATCTCTTCCCTTGAACCATTTCTTCCTACTGCACTCTTCAGTCTTTGGGATGAAATACCATTTGTATTACTTTTCCCTTAGACTAAGTTGCCATTTGAATGGAGAATGTCTCCTAAGGTGGACAATACAGTATAACAGATGCACAAATGTTTTGTTTCAAATTGAAGTAAGAAGGGCCTGAAGACACATTTAAGCATACAGTCCCAACAGAATGTTTGTTGTTGCTGGCCTTGTAACTAAGTGTCAGTGCATAAGTACCTTTATCTCTTTAGGAGCAGAGTATTTTCACAGATATGCTACTGTGCCCTTGCAGGCGGCCAATCACAGTAACAAGATGACTTTTAGAATGGAGCCAGCAGATCGAGGGAATTGATTTTTCTCCTTTTTCTTGTCACTAGTTGTACCTCACTCTGACTACTGTGTCAAGACTTGGACTCCCAAGTACGAGAAAGACATTGACACACTGGAGCAGGTCCAGCAGAGAGCTGTGAAATGAATCACAGGGCTGGACCATGCGTAACAGATGAGGAGGGAACTGAGGTTGGACTGCCTTTAAAAGAGAAAACTAAAAGACGAGGATCTTACTGTTGTCTTCAGATATTTCAGATGTGGGAGGGCATAGACTGAGGTGCACAGTGGAAGGACAAGAGGGCAATGGACACAAGTCAGAATAAGGGATTTCACACGATAGTATTTTTACTAATGCAGAGTTCATAGACTTTGGAAGGGGAGACCAGAGAGGTTGTGGATTCCCCACCAGTGGAGGAGATATTCAAAATTTGACTGTATGACGTCCTGGGCAGCAAGGCCTTAAATCACACAAATCTGTGACTCTCTTGACATACTGTTGACTTTGCACAGTGCCATTGTGTTGAGAACATTACCTTGAAAGATACGGTAGGATGTAATTTGGGCAACAGCATACTACAGATAAAAACCGTAAGCCAGCTAATGGTAAGGGAAATCAAAACTGTCTTGAGCTACTGAATTTATTTATGTTTTGCTGAAGTGAATGTAATATTATTTAAACTTGGCCTTGAGATATGCATTATCATAAAATAGACTCAAGGCCTCCTTCCATTCTCTTTGTCTTGAATTCCAGCAGGGCAGACTGAGGTATTAGGGTGTACCCCACAGGGGAAGTGAATTTCTCACACAGACTCACAGTCCTTTTGGAAAATATAAAAAACCAACATATAAGGAATACACAAAGCAAAGCCCTGATTGCTAACACAGGGAGAAAAACCACTCATATCTTGCAGGGCACTTCTGTGTTCCTTCTCGCATTCCAGATGGTCATTTGTCCATCAGTATAACTGTAATTCAGTCACTATAAGAGTATCTCTTCACCGTGCTAGTAAATTCAAACCAGTGCAAGTATATGGTGAAATAAACTCGTGAGTTAGTTTGGATCTGAAGCGTCAAAAGAAGAGGCTTGGAGTAGTACATGTAATTCATAAACATCAGAATTAGGTTTGCATAATTAAAAATTTTTACAGCGTCACATCGAAATATACACTAAATTGATGCTCTGAAGAAGACAAGTTTCAACAGGATTTAATTAGAAAACTTTTGTGACTGTACTTCTTTTGTGGCTCCTCTAGAATATTTATCTTTAGGAAATGGAATTAGAGACAGTGTTCTATTCTGGTTTTGTAATTTTGTAAACATATACTTTATTATGGAACACCTTAGGAAAAGTCTGCTCTTATGAATAAAAGAAGCTAGGAAACTAGTCATGCCAGCTACAGGAAAAAATTGATGTTAAGGTATCCTAATTCAGTGGTCTAGAAGGAATTCAAATTACTGGGCAAATTCAGAAGAGATAAGAATGAGATAATTTACACCTACTTCTGTGCTGCGTAAACCCTCGGGACAAATTCTTCTCTTCACTCAGAATGTCCATCTCAGAGCAACTATTAACTTTACCTTCTCTACTGCAGAGCACATCTCTTTCCCCTCTCCCCTCCTACCCTTTCCCCTTTCTTTTTTTCTCTCTTTCTTTCTTTCTTTGGACATAAGCACAGGGATGCCTTCCTGTGGGTTCCAAGTGGCCTCAGGTGAGAGCTGGAGAGGTGACAATGCATTTGGAATGCAGAGCATGTCAAGTTTAGAGGGAAATAATTTTGGTTTAAAATGTTTGATACTATAGGTGTTGCTTATGACAAAAGTGAACTTCCAATTCTGCATAAATTACTTTGACTGACTAAATTCTACTTGTGATATTGCCAAAGACGGGGACCAAGACTGGAAGTTATTTAAATATATTACATATATATATACAAATATCTATAATACAGTATATATCTATATATCTATATCTATGTAGTGTATATATATATAAATATAAGCAATATTTTAGGTGTTTTGAAATATTTTTATTAGTCTTACTTAACATTGTTGAGGCTATAATTATTTTCCTGCAGTCACACTAAGAGCTGTAACAGATGCAAAAAAGAAAACAAAGCTTTTTTAATAAAGCACATCCTACTGTTCTTCTTCTTCTGAAGGTGTAAAATGTGAAATCATAGAAGCTGTGACTTTGGTATCTGCATAACGTGATTAAAATATTAGTAATGACTACACACAGGGTTTTACTCACACATAGGTTGTTTCAGTTGAGGGATGTGTGTGAAAATGCCAGAAATGCCCTTACTAGAACTCAACTACTAGAATTCACATTCTCAGTGAAATTTAGAGAACCTTGAACAATATTTTTTTCCTGTTTTTTCTTTGGTCAGAAATTTTTCTCTGGCAACATGAAAACTAGGTTGTTTTAGTTCACATTTGTTAGCACTTGGATGTCTATAAAGACTCTTAACAGCAAGTAAATAATGGTCTGAATGTCTTTAAACCTGGAGACACTTTTTAGGGCTAACTAATGTTGCACGTTAAGTTTAGAAAACAAAACAAAATCTGAGGGAAAGTGAAAAAAAGGATGCTATTTTGTACTCACTGTTCAGGGATTTGTGTATCCAAATTAAAGTAAGAGCCCAGAGAACAGGAAGATGAGATCATAGCTATACTTCATGGAGTGGGCAGAGTCCAAAAAAATTGTCTTTTTAAAGGTATTTGCTCTTGTATTGGGACAGACTGTATCTCCAGAGAGAACAAATATTAAAACATACTAGAAAGCAATGCAAAGTGAATTAATTTTATAGAAGGAGTTTTTATCTTTGCAGAATTATACATTTTAAAATTATGTTTTTAAAGGTCTCGCTTCTGGTCTCCACATGATATTATGGTTACCTCATTTACCTTCTGCTGAACAGCAGAATGCTTTATGCAGATGTCTTTACTGATTTCTGAAGACCAAAATACTCTGAAATAAACCTTTCCTATGCTTCTGTTTCACAGTTGTCTTACATGTGTGATGTAAGGCCAAAGTAAAAAGCCCCCACCAAAAATCTCAGAGGGGAGTTAGAACACAAGCAGCATTTTCCAATGTCAAGGAAAGTGTTCAAATCACTAGTTTGCTGCACTAAAGATAGAACTACCTTACATACATTATTTTACACTGTTAGGAGAAAACAACGATCTGTGTGTCACTACCCAAATTCATGACTTTGTTTTGGGCTGTTTACAGCTGATGTGATCTAACCTCTACATCAAACAGTTCTGACCACTCCAGGTGCTAGTCCAGTTTGTCTCTGCTTTGTTTCCCATGTCCTGCCCTCCCCTCACTTCTCTGACTCCCGTTGTACTTCTCAGTGTTTCACGTAAGTAAGTGGATGCAGAGACAGGGGTGAGATCTGACAGGAATGCAACTTTTCTCTCACCGTAATGTTAGTTTAAGTTGGTTTAGCTTCCTGGCCCCAATCACTGATGTTTCAAAGAAAAATCATTGCTAATGCAAGAGAAGGAGCAAACACCAGCAGGGCCAAGGGGAGAACTGTTCTGCATGTTAGCAGTATTCAGCTATTAGGTGCTGTTAGCTGTACCATTATACCATATCCTTAAGCTGCAGTTCCTTGGTTTCTGTAAGCCTTTGCTCAGGTTGCTGCCCAGAGTCTTATTTGCCAGAATGAATTCTGGCCAAGCTAAACAGTTGGCCAGTTCAAGGGACTGATCTGGCTGAGAATTAACTTGTGAAATCAATAACAAAATTGCAAATTTTCAGCTCAATCACCGCCTTGATTGGTAAGTGTGTCCCCAGGCAATGCTGAAGTATCAGTGAATAAGTAGGCTCTGAGCTATGAAGTTTCACAACTGCAGCTCTCAGACAGGCAAGGGACAGAAATCTGGGATTTAGGTGGTTTTTTTAGCATTTCCTGTCACCTGGATTAAACATTGTCTTCTTAGACTGGCTGCTACCTAGACACATAACTCCCCGCAAGCCACTGTATAGGGAATGTATTGACACCTGCAAGTTTTACTGACAGACACTGAAGCATTAAGAATTTCAATATCAAACTCATTTTTTGGACCTCATCTGATGAATGAGACTAGAAGACAGCTCAGGAAAGATTGTAGAAAATATCTCAAAGCTTTAGTGACTTATTTTATTGGGAGGAAAGGAGTTGAGAAAAGGAATGGAATATTTCTGTGTCATTACTTTTGTCTGTAAAGAAGTTCAGGTAATTTGTATCATGTCAGCTCAAACCTGACATCATAAAAACATATTTTTCAGAGAATAGTTCTTGAAATAAGCCTATGTTTTGGAAAAATGCTAACTGATAATGGAATGTGGCATCATGTGATGCAATGCAGTCTTTGTACATAATATACAAAAAGGATTGTCTGATTTTCTTTGCTGAATGTATTCCTTTCTCAGCTAGGTTTTTGTTGGTTTGTTTTTCACTAACAGCATATTATAAATCTGGGTGGAATTAATTGCTTCCCTGAGTCTTATACGTAAATCCTGAGTTCAGACTCTTGTTTACAAAGATACTAATATAAAAATGACCTTCTGGGTCACAGTGTTTTGAAAGAAAATTTGGTGTAGTTAACTTGCACCTGCATGGTATGTAAATTAAGCATTCTGAAAACCTGGGTATAAAGAGCTGGATTTCCTTCACATGGCAGAACCCCTTGGAAAGTTATTTTATTGATGTGAAGGTGAAAGATTTCCTACTGTATTTGTCACCGGTAGTTATTGATATGAAACAATGCAGGCACGACAGCTGTTCAGAGGCAGAATGTGCAGAGTAACAACTGTCTTCTCTGTCTGCCTTTTGCACTGTCATGGAATCAGTTCTGTCACAGGTACTTTCTCAATTTCAGTTATTCTGCTCACTGATGTCTTGTCTTCCTGGGGTTAATGTCAAGTACTACATAACAACATGTCCTTTTATTTTATGAGAGTTTCTAAAAGGCAGAAAGTACCTGGCATTATGCTGGAAAGGCAAACTTCCCTCTGAGAGTGTTGCAGTGTACGTATTTAGTGGTGGTAGTTACCTTATTAATGCAGCTAAAATATATCAAAGTAGCACATTTTTGTTTAAGAAATGGTGAACTTAAAGGACTTAATGAATTTGATAGGAGACAGCTATGAATAAAGCACAATGTGCAAGCTAAGGAGAACAGATGAGATGAAGGAGAGGGACTTTTTGCCCCCCTAAAGGGGACTTTTTGTCCCCTTACAAAGGAAAGGGCAGGACAGGAGAGTGAGCAAGGATTCAAATAGGTGAACCATCTTTCTTTTGGGACTGCAGGGAAAGGATGCTCCCTAGTAGAAGAAATCTGAGAACAGTGCCTATTCCACAAACAGGGCAGGTATCCAAGTACAGACAGAACTCAATTGCATGACTCTGTGCCTCCCACACCTCCATGTGTGTCCCAGAAAGCACAGCAGGCACAGCAGTCATTATTCTGGTCTGAAAGGTCCCCCATTTCTACAGCTTCAGAAGTGCTCTACAAGATGGAAAGATATTAATGGGGATTTCGTGTATTGCTCTTTTCCTGCTTTCTCAGATATACTGAGCAGGCAGAGGGAAAGATGTGCATCAGACTCCTACAGTGCATGTTGTTTCAAATGTTTTTGAATGTTTTCTGCAAGAGACTGTGACTGTAGCAAAGTTACTTTTGTCAAGTTTTTCACTATAATTACCTCTTATGACCATAAAATAATGTTGCATTCCTTCTTAATTCTGTGTCTTAGATATCTCCTATATTTCCATACAGCTGTTACTTAACAGACATTAGGCTGCAGGTTTCATCCCAGCTCTCACAGGAACACTTCTATTCTTCTATTGATCTTGTCTAACTAGATTCCACTAAGTTTTGAGTGTTGAGTAGGTATAAGGGAGCCTAAAATTGTTTCATGTTCACATAGGGTTTCATTTACATGATTCATGTGTAGTGGCAATCTCTGTTCAGGGATTAAAAATGCTTCAGAAAGACAGACTTTACACTTCGGTATGGCATCTTATTCTTGCAACATTTACTCCTTTACATAAAATAATTGAGAAAATGTCTGTTTGGGCACAGTGATTTGAGAGTCATGGAGAAATACTGGGGAACTCAATGCATTTGTAAGCAATTCTGTGACTCCTTATATTTTATAATTCCATTGCTAATTGTTAATTATGATTGTGAGTGGTTAAATTGTTTGCTTTCTTTACTTCATAATTGTATCTTCTTTCCAAGACTCATGACTGAGACTAAATAACTGTGCTGGTCTTGATTGGGTGAGAGCTATTTTTTTTCCATAGTACTCATACAGAGCTGTGGTTTAGATTTGTGCTGGAATAAATGTTGATAATTAAGAGATGTTTTTGTTTTTGTTATTGCTGAACAGTGCTTGCACTGGGTTGAGGTCTTTTCTGCTTCTCACATCACCCCACCAGTGAGCAGGTGAGGGTGCACATGAAGCTGGGCAGGGAGGCACAGCCAGGACAGCTGACCCTAAGTGACCACAAGGACATCCCATGCTATACAGTGTCAGGTTCAGCATATGAAAGTTGGGTGAATAAGAAGGAAGAAGGTGTCATTTGACATTTGTTTTCCCAAGTCCCCATTAGAGATGATGGAGCCCTGCTTTCCTGGAGCTGGCTGAACATCTGCCTGCCCATGGGAAGCAGGGAATTAATTCCTTGTTTTGCTTTGCTTACACAGCTTTTGCGTTCCCTGTTAAGCTGCCTTTGTATCTCAAACCATGAGTTTTCTTACTTTTACCCTTCTGATTTCCTCCACCATCTTGCTGAGGGGGAGTGAGTCAGTGGCTGTGCGCGGCTTAGCTGCTGGCAGGGGTTGAACCATGAAAATGACACACTAGCAAAACAGGCAGTCTTAAAAATTGTGTGCATGACTTCTAAAACCAGCTTTGTGATGCTCCTGCACTGCTTATTCTGCAGGCTCAATATAGATTTATTGAAAATGATGATGAGAAGAAGTTGCCATTTCTTGGTTTTCTCTTTGGTAGATTAAAGACTCCACTGTATTTGTATCAAAGAGAGATCCATACGCTGCTAACTCTCTAGGAGAGAGTTTCAGAGTTTATGTAGAATCCCTGCTGTCTCATTGATGTCTAATGACCTCTAGTCTACTCATCTAAAGATCTCCCTTTCATGTAATACAGCCTACCTTTTAAGCATTACAAAAGACTTGCCCATGAAGGCAGCTGAGGTATCCCATTACCTCAGGGACACCCTTAAGATGTTCACAGAGATACCATGTGCTCCCAGAAGGGTCCAGCCTTCCAGTCCTGTGGTGCCCTGTCCTCAAACTCTTCCTACTCAGCCTTAATCTGCACCCTTCTCTCCTTCAGTTAAGATTTCTGCTAACATAATTTAGTGGGGTTGTTGACCTTTTGTGGGAAGGTTTACCACTTCTACCTAACATATGAAAAACCTAAGGTCAACAATGTCTTTTCATGTTTAAAAGTCTTCAGTACAAGCAACTTGCCAAGAACTATCAATTTTTTAAATGTGAAGAATAGTATTTTCCACCCTGTGAGCTGGAATTTAATTTGAAACTTTAATTGAAACTTAGAACATCTATAAATGTTGATAACTGTATTATTTGAACAAAAGTAACATCTATGGGTTGTTTTGAACCTTCTGAGTCTGGATACAGTAGTGATGAAATATTCCTGCAATAGATTTGACTTTTCACTTAGGATTTAAGATAGCATGATGTCTCTTGTACAGCATTTCTGAACTATAAGGTAATATTTTTATTCCACATTTGTCTTGTCCAGGAGCAAGCATAAAGTGGTATCATGCCTTTGCTCTCAACTGCAGTTCATGATGCTGTATGTTCTAAGTCAATGTCTAATATTTTACTTTTTCTGTATCTCAGTCTTGCCCCTGCAAATTGTTTGCCCAGCTCATTAGAGTGCTTGTACAGGAGTTCTTTGAAACTAAACAAGAGTTATCTGGTACTTATGACTTGAATGATTCAGTAACTTGTAAAAATAGTGATGATGGCTGATTTTAAATCAAGGTCCATTAAAATAAGCTTTTTTTTTTTTTTGTCAGCAGTGTAGTGAGAATTAAAAAGAGCTCTGCAGAAGTGTAAATTCTGATGGGGTAAATTAGGATAGTCTGATTCTTTCTGTTAGCTTTTTTCCCCTTAACCAGTCCTGTGTCTTAATGAGTGAGAAAGGGGAATGGAATCTGGTCCTGCAACAAGTGAGCTGACGTAAAAAATGTTTTATCTTCCTGCAGTCTCATGCAAGATGTGTGCTTTCTTTGATTCCTTTTCTCTTTTCTTTTATCTTTTCTTTTCTAGAGTAATTTTATTAAGTGTTGCTATAGCAGTCAGCGTTGCCGCAGTAATCGCAAACAAATGAATTATGTGACCAAAAGTTGAAAGAGGTAGAGCACACGAACAGCAACCTTCTGGGCAGTCCCTATCACTACCAGAGAGCGAAGGAAGCATTTAAAAAAACCCCAAAAATATGAGTGCTCACCATCATTAACTGGCACATAAAAGTAAACAAAGGTTTCCACTGAATAAGAGGATTCAGTTACAAGGGATGGGTCTCACTCTATCGTGGTACTTTCAGTCATTGTACAATCCCCCGAAGCTTCCTGCTATTGCCTTTTTCTGGAATTACATTCAGGCCTCTTTGTAATGCACCAGTACACAGCAAAAAGTAATAGTTCTCAGAATCTACTTCATGATTTTGCTTTTCATTTTTGCTGTGTGACAGGGTTGCATAGGCCCATATACTTCCATGAATGATATTTAAGGTTTTTTTCCTCTTCTTAGGGATTCTGAAGTTTACATTCAGAAGATGCAATTTTTATCAATATAGAAACCAGCTAAAAAGGTGTGGCATTTTCTTGGTAGTTTAGCTGCACTTCATGCCTGGGGTTTTACTATATCAAAGATGTAACATGGTATACTAACCTTCAGTATGAAACTAGTACTGTTCTGGTGAATCTGAAAAAAAACCAAAGCCCAAAAAACCCAAACCACCAATCAATTACAAGGAATCACAACTCCACCTGCAAACATCCTGACACAGTGCATCCTTCCTCAGTTTCCTGACCTGCTGGGGCTGGGAGAGAGCTGTGCTCTGTGTGGATAGTCTCTGGAGTGGAAGAGAAGTGTGAACCAGGCACCTTAATTCCTCTTTGTAAATTCTTGTGTTTGCTTTACCAGCAAAAATGCAAAGTATGTCTGCATGGAAATGTGTTTTAAAAGGAAACACAAGTCATTGTAGTATGCCAGGATCAAGAGTTATGACTCAGAATTAAATGCCATTGATAAGAAGGAAGCTGTCCCTAACTTTTCCACTAATCTGAATATTAATATCAAGTGCTAGTGCTGCATATGGACATTGGTTCTGACTCAGTTTTTCTTCTGCTGATGAAATGAAAATCTTAAATATTATATTATTAAAGAAATCAAACATTTGGCACATGCTGCTTGGAAATTTGCAGAATATTACAGTGAAGTTACAGTTGAAAAAGTCAGGACTTAAATGGGAGGCATGCTCTGACTTGCCAGTACTAATAGCTTTATAAAGAGAAATTTGGAGAATTCAAATGCAGGTAAAACTTTCCACAGCTCGTTCTATCTGAGACACTTTTGTAAAGCCTTAATGAATTTCATTTTGAAACCAAGATCTCAGAAAAAGCCTAGTTATTTAAAAGAGAAAATGCAACAGGAAAATCATCAAACTTTGTGGGATGAAACAGATATAGTTCTATAAAAATAATTTCAAAAAAAGTAAACACAAACTTACCTGGTTTTTGCAACTCAATTAGTTGGTCTAAAAAGGACCGTTTCCCTCTTTCTATATACCTTGCTTGCTCATTTTTTCCATCCATTTCTATTTAAGCTTTCAAGGCCCTCTACAGAAGTATAAAAGTCTGTAAAACTTTTGCATCAGTGAGGTGCACAAACCCGACACGTGTGACTTACTTACACTTAATATAACACATAAAAGTATAATCTCTGACTACTTAGATAACTAATAGTCAGTAAGTGTAAATTATTGATTTTGTATTGCTGGAAGACACAAATTCTGCTAACACTTGTCACTATTCCTCATTTACTAAAATATGAGCAAAGCAAAGTTTACTGGAGGACATCCCCACCCTTCTGTTGGTATTTGTTGTACTTCTGAGCATAAAAGGAAGATGCATACCTTTCTCATTTTCCCCTTTAATTCTGCCTGACTTTTATGATTTTTCAATTATGTTTAGAAGCTGCAGGCAACCCAGCTTCTCTGGATGAATTCCTTCTGTAACTTTACATAAAGTGTGTTAGTCTGCCACAGGGCAGCTTTGGGCTGTATGTTCTCTCTTTAGGGTTGTTCCCAAACTTTACTTCTCAGCCCACTAGTAAACTGGATGGCAGAGAAATGCTACTTTTTCATGCAGGTTAGTATGAAACAAGTATCACAAAATATGCAGCAGATAATATATTGAAGTTAGTTTTTATGTTTTTCATGAAGTACTGTTTACTTGGACAGGCACATGAAATACATTTTTGATTTTTTTCAACAGAAAAATTCTGAAAAAAAGCCAGTAATGAGAGGATTTATACTAGTCTAATTTTTCCCCAGTATGCATCCCAGAATACTCATGAAGCTTTCTAAAAGCATTTCTATAGAAGAAATATCCATCCAGAAATGATTCAATATGAGTTTGTCTATCAACCATTAATAAAATCATTCAATTGAAGAAATATTAGAAGGAGGTAGAATATCAGTGAAATCTGTAATTTTATAAACAACCAAGCAGTTAATATAAGAAACCACAAACAAGTCTGTTACTACCTTATAATTCAAGCTAATTCTTACAGGAAATGCTTGAATTGTATTGTGTTATTTTTGTTGTAGGTTCTTCACCTACCTAGTCAGAAATATTGCCTTCTCAAGTGGGAAAATTCTTCTTGATCTTCAGAAAGAACAAAGCATGAATCGTGTTAATCAAAAGCATTTCATGAAATATATCTAAATTTAACGGCAATCTGAATCCGACTCTGCAATTGAATCTGAATCTGGAATGAGGTTTAATGTTATTTATAGTTTCTCATTTGATTTAGAGAGAACAGTTTATGTGCGTTCAGACAAAACTATGTTCAGCAAATTTACAGAATGGCATGAAAAATGCTTAAGGCAAGGGTGGTGGTTTTGACATCTTTAAAGAGATGGAATGGAGGAAACAATATTTTGATTTATATTTTGGTTTCAGATGTCATCGTGAGAGAGCATACCTGCACAGTAGCCAACTACTTGAAACCTGCAACAAAGCCACAGCTGTGTCTTTCTGGCTTCATAGAATTATACAGCTTCAAGTTCCAGTAAAGAGCATGGACTGCTTCTCTTTTATTCACTGATTTTGTAGACCCCACCTTCATGTCCACTGTCCCTGCATTAGTGTCAACCTCATGTAAAGAATTAGGCAATAAAATGGACTGTAAATGACTTGTAACCAAAGTGATACTTCATTCCTTTTGTCCAAATAGGTAAAATTAAGACAACAAAGCAAAATACCAAAATCCCTAAGAAAGTGTATTATGGAAGATGCTCACAACATGAAGAATGAGAATTATGTTAAAATTAAAAAATATTCATAAACTAATATTCATACAAAGAGATACTACAGCTTTGTTTTACATTCTGTTGTAGATATTAATATTACTCATTTTGCTGCTATAGTAGGCTGAACTAAAGAAAGAATTTTGATATCTGAACAAAGGAAAAAGACATAAAAATTTCCTGGAACATTTTAAGTCCAGTTACGCTCATGTCTACTGGAAGGCAACATTATCTATGGAAATCTGGAAACTTCTTTTTAGGTCCTCATTTTCAATTCTTAAGGCCAAGAGTGATGTAAGGGGACACATGTACAGTGAAAACGTATATGTGTGTTGCATGCATTATCCAGATTATTGTAATACTTTCCTAAGGTTTCAAATTCTCATGCATGGTTTTTCAGACTGTCTCATACTGTTCATCACACATCAAAAATCCTCTGTCTCGTATTAGAGTCTGAAAGGAAGGTGCTGTAAGCTCAGTTTGTCAAATATTCACTTGCTGCACAGGTGCTTGGACAGAATGTGCTGTAGGAGGAGTTATTAAAGCAAATACATATTCACATCCACCTGCATCTCTGTAAGGTTCCCTAAATCAGTGAAAATCCTGCATGTAGGCTGGTTTCCCAAAACACAGATTACTAATATCAGTTACAATAAAAGATACCTAGTTCCTGTGTAGAGATTCCCATCTGCAGATTTGAAAGTATTTCACAAAGTAACTCAATATCTTTTCCTTATTTTACAAATGGAGAAACCATAGTGAGGAGAGGAGACAGGACCTGAGGCTGATTATTTCTCAGCATATCTGTATGTTGTCTAGCATAGGCACTTCAGCTATTTTATGTCACAAATATTTTGCTGTGTAAACAGAAGAACTAGTTTCAGCTTAGCAAATAACCTATCATAAATAGTATTTGTACAGAGGGGAGAATTGTGGAAACAAGGCATTCCTCTTTCAAAATTATGACTTCAGTAAATAGAGAGTAACAGGGTGTGTATGTTATGGTGCTGGTGAGCTAACTTTGGTGCTAAATTGAGTTAAAATTTAGGTGTATGTATAGAGCGGTGAATGGGTGGGACTGAAACAGAGACCTCTACAGAGCTTAGCTCCCTTCCTTTTACCTTGTAAACTGCATTTATCTGAGTTACACTGCATTTTGGGGATCTCTGGACTGACAATGAACAGATTTTAAATCAGGTAGCAGCTAAGATTTTGAATATGCAGTGTAACAACAGCTTGAATTTAAATCTTTGTTAAAAAAAGATGGTTTGCTTGAGTTGCACCTTTCAACTGAATAATCGAAGAACCACACAGATACAGAAGCTAGATATTTGTAGAATTTGTAATCCCTAAAGCTCTTGCAACCCAGAAGTGAATGGACTTCTTTGATCAAATCTTTTTAAGTTGTTCCCCCTGAATAAAGACACCCCTACAGAATTTCTTAGCTCTAGTATTGAGGTATAGGCTTTTCAATAAGAAAAACTGCGTATTTCACAGCTTTTAAGCTATAACATTCTTGCATGTCTATAAGCAGCTTAGTTTGTTCTAAATAGAATCTATACTTGTAATACAAATAAATATATAGTTTAAGATCCAACAGGACCCTAATAACAGAGAACAGTTTTAAACTAAAAGAGGAGAGATTTAGATGTTAGGATGAGAGGCCCTGGCACAGGTTACCCAGAGAAGTTGTGGATGCCCTATCGCTGTAAGTGTTCAAGACCAGGCTGGACGGGGCTCTGAGCACCTGATCTATTGTGTGGCATCCCTGCCTATGGCACAGAGGTTGGAACTAGATAGGTCTCTTCCAGCCCAAACCATTCTGTGATTCAGTGATTTTGTGGTATGACTCTAGTGCTCTGTTTAGACAGCCAACACCTAATGTATTTATTTATACTTAAATTAACAGAGACAGATGGAGTCAGTGTTTATGTTTCTGGGCTTTCTTCTCTATTTCTTGGTCTTCCATATGTGTTCTGGGATGAATACCTGATACCCCCTGAAATCAGCCAGTGTTGGTTTGGAGAGCAAATTTTCCATTGTAAAATTCTCTTACTCACAGAGAATCTTTTTTATTTCCTTCTATGAGATATGGACAACTCCAGCATCACTTGGTGCACTAACATAATTAGGAGCCAGATACCTTCCTGTTGATGTCATTTCAGACCACTTTCAAATGTGCTATTAAAATTACCATCTTCATAGACTTGGCTTTATTGCTGGGCATGAAAAAGGAGATGGGAAAGTTTATCCTTTAGTAAATATCTGGTAAGAACTAGCAGAATAGGGGAATTCTGGGGCAGGAATCATACTCAGAATTCTGAACATTCCACAGAACTCCTGTGTATTTTTTTTAAGATACCATGTAGCTTGAACTTTTCCAAAGTGCCCACCATTGTTATACAAGTATCTACTGGGACCATGCAAGAAAAGCAATGCGACAGAGGCTCTGAATCAGGTTCTCACTATAAATATTTCAAGTGATTGTTTTGCTTTTTGTTTTTGGTGGTTTTGGGGCGTTTTGTTGTTGTTGTTGTTGTTTGTTTTGTTTTAATTAACCATTCAAAACTATCTGGGAAGGTTTTAAAAATGCAGTCCTTCTGTGCCTTACTGTTCAACAAAATAGAAAAGTCTTCTTCACCACAGCTTACAATTCTTTGAATAGCCTTAGTTTTCCTCCAGTGGGAAGTGACAGATAAATGTGTGTTTTTCTGGACTAAAAAGACAGAAATCTCTTTCATGTAACTTAGACACATGAACTATTAGCAAGTAATCCAAACACTAGCTGAATTACCTCAAAGTTTTTCAGAGTGAAGGTAAGGAGCACTGAACAGGAAAAGTGACAACACCATCAAAATATAAATACATACATGCATATATGCCTGAGTGATAATCTAACCTTTTTTTTTCTCAAATCTGTAGAACAGTCTGACAGAGGGTAAAATTCTTGACAGATGATGTACAGATATGATACATGAATATGACCTTTAAAATTAAGCACTCATAAAAAAAATAATCTATCTTTCTATCAGGTTGAATAACTGGATCCCTATTCCAGGCTCCTTTCCTCATTTTCAGTTACACAAAATACACATTAAACATTAGAGAAAGAATCATAGGTCAGCATTTACAGCTCAGTTCAGCTCTAGATATATGCACAAAGTAGGGCTCTGCCAAGCCTCTGTCATATGATAGTATCACATTTCTAAAGACAAATAACCAAGAATCTTGAACGCTTAAACTTCAGTAAAGGTTCAATACTCTGTTTATAGTTTTCAGGGTTTATAAATAATGATGGTTTAACTTTTCTTGCTTTGAAAATAGAGTAGCAGAAAGAATGATTTAAAGATTTTTTTAAGCCTAGCACTGATTTTCCAATAATGCAATTTAAAGTGATCTCTTGTGTTGCTCAAATTCTTCTAACTGTAAAAAGTGCTGTAGGTGTTACACACACTAACCACATCCTATGTCAGTCTGCAATGTAAACAGGTCTCTCAAATTATTCTGATAGGTTCAACAGTTGTATGCCATGGCCTGGAAAAAGTCTGCTGGTGCCACATTAACATTTCAGCTCACAGTGGTTTCTCTGCACTAGAGATTATCTTACACAGGATCTCAGCAATGTGATAGAACACTGGCTGCTGGTTCCACCTGAATGAAATATGACATCAAGCCCTTGCCCTCATGTGAATAGCAAAAATATTTACAGGCCTATTCTTAAAAGTAGGGTTATTACCTTTGTGTCTTTGCCAAGGTTAAAAGGGGAAAAAATGAAAAGACAATCCAGTCTGGTGACTGTCTGTTGGAGTAACCCCCCCAAATTTTTTCTCTCTTCACCAAGATGCAGCACGTCATGAAACAACTGCAGCGTGCCTCTTCCCAGGGCAGGGGGCTGAGGGGGGAGGTCTGCATTTCTGCAGTGGAAACAACCACTCAAGAAAACTCGAATATTTCAGTGCGTTTGGGGAGGATTTCTGTTCCAGGAGTTAAAAGTAGAGTGTGCTTCAGCTTACATATTCCAAAGAGAATTTTAAATCTGCTGCTTATCACATACTAAAACCCGACCAAGTGTTTGCAGATTTCAACTCAGGCTTACTGTTTTTAAGAATTTCATTAAAATACCTTTCTAAAATATTTTATGATGAATTTTCAATAGTACAAGTGACACTTGCAACCAGGATTTTACTTTTATGATCTGAGTTTAAGATACAATTTGCTTTTAGTTTTTTGTTTTGGTTTGGGTTTTTTTTGGGTTTGTTTTGTGGGTTTTTTCCATTCCTCCCCCCTTTTCTTTTTTCTTTTTTTTTTTTTTCCCCTGAGCATTACATTTATGTCTATGTTTTCATTTTGTTCATTCATTTATTCCAAGAAACTTAAACTGCTTCATTGCTGTTAGGGTATTCTATGGCTGGCGTCATGAGGACTGTACTCCATGGGATGGAAACACAACTGTTGGACATTCTGAGAGCAGAAGAACTCAAGATTTCTTGGCAATGCTGAACTGTTGAGAAGCCCAAATAACTACTCATGCATAACCAAGAGTTGACTATATGGCTGCCACAGTTCTTGCTACATTTTTCTGACCTTGCAGTCCCACAACATTAGAAATTATTCTTTCATTATGGGCAACTGCACATCTGGTAAACATATTGAAATAGAAGAATTCCATCAACTCTGCTTGGGCAGTATTTTGAAGTGGAAAAATGAAGCCAGACTCTGGAAGAGTAGGCATGCAGTCCTGCGGTCTGTAGAGTGGATCCTGTTTCTGAGTTAAGTGCCAACTCCTGTATTTTGTGTAGGTCAAGTTGACCCTCAATTTTTACTGAAAAAATTATGTTCTTTTTATTGGATCACAGGGTAGAAATGACAGAGAGTGTCTCCTGCCAGTTTTGCAAGCAGGGCTTAACACGACCTATATTACTACTTATAATCTTTAAATCTGAGGGTTTCTTTGGCTACACATACGGGCTAAGAAGAGACATCTCTTTCTAGATCTGTAAAGTGCTCTGTGATCCAGGGACAGAATCTAGCTATTATTATTTCAGTGTCTTTCAGCAAGACAGTTCCTAAAATATTTAGCAAGCCATGTTTAAATTCAAGCCATGTTTAAATTCACTTTCTCCAAGTCTAAATTACTTCTTAGAAGATACGGACTAGACTGTACCAGAGGAACACCCACATCTCTGGTTAGGTACAGTGGACTCCATATTCCCTGCCAGCCCTCAGCTCTGCTCCATAGCTACCATCACAAGGTATTATTTAAAACACAAACTGAAGTTGTGTCATGAATTTTGGTAAATAAGACAGATTTTCCAAGATGGAACTTGTCAGGATATCTGGGCCTGTTTTTCAAGAAGTGCTAAAAGGAGAGATGCTCAAATGCTCAAGGCAATGATAGAGATACGCCTGTGATTAAATTCTGGCAACTTTTGAAAGTGCTTTCTTACAGCACCATCCCATTTCTAGCACATACTATAAAGCTTTCCTAAGAAAATAATGATAAGCTTAAGCCATTAACATAACTAAAATACCAAAAGGCAATTTTCTGTGAGAGCCTTACTTCTCTGAGCACAAATCTAATTCTCTGATAAAATAAACAGTTTTTTAAAATAACTGTACTTCATGAAAGTGCGTGTTTAGAGTCCCAAGTGCTGTTTGATTTTGTACTAGCAATTTAAAGTACAATTAGCAGTAAAATAGCCAGTTGTTAAGGCCACCAATAAATTAAAGCCAGAAAACAATGGTGACTTGTGCTTAGTATGCAGATCATATAAACCCCAACTGCAGAGCCCAGCATTAGGATTCTGGACACCTGGTCTGCTCTGGCGGTGAATAAAGAGCAGGGCTGAATGTTGGGCTTCAGTCATACACTTCTAGTACTTAATCCTCTTTGTAATGGTCGATTTACATGTTAGAAGATCTAAAAGACAGGAAGTACAGTGTCTGGCTTTGAGTCTTGGTTCAAGAGCTTTCTGTTCATCTTCCTATGGCAGGAATTGCAATTTATTACCCACTATTTTGTAGCTTGCTTTGAAAAATTTTCATACATTGTATAGTGATTTAGCAATCAACAAGCATGAATACAGTTCAGATTGTTCATGTGTTGTGTTTTCTACAGCTGAAAATAGAGCTGTTCATAGTGTATATATAGTATATATAAATATATGTATTAGAAACAGCACTATTAAGTATGACTTCAAAATAGAAATGTTCAGGTGAATGAGTGTTCAGCTGGATCTCAAGCCATTTCATTGATAACATACTGCATGCCTGACTGAAGTTACTCTGTTTTTCAAATTTTCATAAATATTACTATACCAGTTATAGACCTGCTTGAAGTGCAGCAGTCAGTCACCATGGGCCAGATGACAAGAACTTATTAAGGCAACCCAAACCCATGAAGGCACCCTCCATGTCTCAGAGGATCCACATTCCTTAATTGAAGCCTGTGAGCAAGAAAAGTACAAACCTCAGCGTCCCTGAGACCTCTGTGCTGTCAAGACTGGATCTTACAGCAGGAGGGTTGGAACTAGATAATCTTTAAGATCCCTTCTATGCCAAACCATTCTGTGATCTATGATTCTGTGACTTATCTTCTGGATCACACTGTGCCCTGAGGAAGGACAGGGAAGTTGTGTGAGAAAACACCATGCTTATCAGCTCAGTTTCTCTCCCAGGCTGTGCAATGGCTTCTGCAAAATGGGCAAGTGGTGGCACTTGTTAACATTCAACAACGTGTCTAAGGCTGAACATGCTGTGGTATCAACTCCATGACACCATTTCAGTCTCAAACATCAATTTGGCTTCAGAAAGATGCAAACAAAACTCGTGCTTAAATTTTGGTGGTCATTCTTCTTTCCAGATGTTCTGTGCCCCTCTGGGTCTCTCTCACAGCAAGTTCCTTTGGCAAGCAATTTAATTACTCACATCAGCTTGAATCTGCATTTCTGTCAGGTATTTCCTGTGACTCCTATCTTTTCCAATACAGTCAAACATACACACGGGATTTTGTTTGTAGCTCATTAGTGACAAAATATGGCATGTTATGCTAGATGTTGAATAGCTGCTAGTAAATGCATTTTTTATTTAGAGAGTCTTCAGACTGCACTCATGCTGATAGGTTTGTTAGCTGCTGCCCATCCAGTCAAAATGTGAACAAGTACCATTATTGTTCTTTGACTGATGGCTAAAACAGTGAGACATCATCCAAATACAAAACCTGGAGAATGATTTGGATCCATCTGTAAACAAGGCTGCTCTGTTTTCCCCAATTAGGAAAGAAAACATTTGCCAGAAATTTTTGAAGCATAAATGTTGCTAACATATGATACGGACTCCAGCTTCCCTTGCTTCTTCTCAGTGATACTGAGCTTTGCAGTGTGAGCAGATGAAGGATGATGAGCGAGTGCCTTTTCAGTATCTAAAGGCTAAGTTGTTTGTAGATCACTGCCTGAGATTTTGGGTACTTGCTGTGTCTTGTAGAATATCTCTGAAAGGGAAGGTGAGGATGTAGGTGTGTGTATGTATGTATTAAAAGTATCTAAAGAGCAGAGGGAAAGAGGAAACATTCATGTACTGTGATACAAGCAACCTACGGAGCAAAAGAGATTTTTTTCTGTGTGTTGGCAAGGAATTGCTTAAGGTAGTATGAACTTGCTATGGTAAATAAAATGAGACTGCTAATTGATTCTGTTTTAAAAGGAAATAAAAACCAAACAAGCCCGCAACATTAGAAATGTCTCATTCCATCTTTTTTTTTTT
>VWZF01000898.1:200779-252874 GCA_013396755.1 Sclerurus mexicanus
TAAATAGGAAGAATCCAGATAGTGTTTATATTCTGGCCACAATGCATAATAGCATTTTTCCTTATTAATGAGGTGTAGTACACATGAATACTTCTGTAATTTTCACAGGAAAAGGATGGGATAGCTTATATCTGCTTACTTTCTGGTTACATTCATGACCAACAGCATTGCAGGGATACAGGTTTTGGTTTTATCACAAAAAAATCTAGTTCAGCCAAATAGTGCTCGATACTTTCCAGAACCAATGCCTGCTACAATTGATCTTTGCTAGCTTTCTTCATTCACCATGTACTTTTTTGATACATATGCCAAAGTAAGGTAATCAGCATAACAAAAATTTTGACAGTAATTTGGTATATTTGGAGAATCTCTTTTTTCTTTTGCTGTTTTGGACTGCATGTACTACATTTAGCACTGCTTACAGGTGAAGAAAATTCATAAAGTTGCAAAAGAAGTTACTGCTTAGCATTTTCCCAAACATAATCCATTTAAATCTGTAAATTTTCAAATAATTATAATCTATCAGTTAACAAAGACTTAAAACAGAAGTGAACAAATGGATAAGGATGGAAAAAATTAGAAAATGAAATGTCAAGTGAAAAAATAGCCTCAGGTGAAACTTGTCTAACTCAACAAATAATTTTAGTGATTTTGAAAACAAAATATAGGCTTTTCTAAGTGCACTTCATGTGTTTGTTTTTGCTCTGAAATACCTCACTTTTCTACATTTAATTGAAAGAAGGCAAAACATCTGAAGTCAAGGAGCAGCATTTTATTTTAGCCAACAAATTATCCTGTTCTTTATCCTGTGAACTGCAGGATCAGTCATTCACTCTCGTTCCAGGGACTGACTTCATGCCATGCTGGTGTACAGCTCTGCCAGAGTGGTGAGGAAAAAAGCATTCAGAACTATAAACAATTTGGCACAGGTTTTCAAAATTAGTCAATATTGGCCTTAACTCATTTTGCTACCATTTTTGTCATCCAAAGCTTTCAGACATCTCTCAGAGGAATCCTCCTTTCATTTATGCCCACACAAAAATACTGCCATTGGTGTCTAGGTCCCATGAACTCCACCTGTAAGGATGAAGAAACTTTATTAACAACAGATTCAAAAGTGGTGTAACCATTCAAACAGCTAGGCTGTCAATAGTCATTTTGAACTACTCATATTGAACGTCAGCTATTAAAAACTGGAGGAAGGCCTGATTTTAAGGAAATACATATATGGTACATAAAGTGCTTTAAGCTAGACTTCTTTAGCAAAAAATGAGCCTTTTGAGTATGTACACTATAGACCCTTATAGTTTCCAAAGCAGTTCATGCAATATTTTTAGTTCCACTGTCTGACTGCGTTACTTACCATTTGGATTAACATTGTTAGCTAACTTTGGCCTCGCATCTATAACTTTTGTCCTTGCATTTCAAGCCCTTGATAGTTTCACAATCACAAAAACATCCTATTAGTCTGCACATTATATCATATTGTCCTGTTCAAAGGGCTGATAACCTTGACTGAATTTGACTGTTTCTCAAAACATCATGACTGTTGTTTGTGTTGTTTTCTTTTGCATTTCTGTTATTGCTTTTTTTATACTTTGTGCAAATGCACTGCCTAAACTAATTCCGTTGGAATTATCTTTTCCTGTCAGATAATTCCACGAGACCCACTTTCTTGAATTTGCAAGAAATAGGCTGTAACTTGCATAAACTTGCAGGAAAACACAGAAACCTGTAGCTATAATGCATACAACAATAATTACAGGTAGGGCTGCTAGCACTTTCTTTTATGAAAGCTAGCTGACATTTTTATTAAGTCTCTACCATTGGTTGCTTATAACTTTTTCAAGTTTTTATTCAGATTTCAGACTGAATGTCTCTCATAAATTGAATATTTGAAGGAATGTTTTCGTATGTAATGGTTCCATTCAGACAGAAGAACCTTTTCTCCTTCAAATTAAGAAAGATATCCATCAACCTCTTCTTTGAAAAGTCCTACCATCCCTTTACTATGGTATTTGCAGTTTGGCAGACTGCTTATAGCTATTCCCATGGAACTCCACCCACACATAGCCAAGTTAGGGCTTTGAATTATCTTACTTGGAATATGTTGCAAGACTTCTGAAGAGTTCAGCACCTTAATCTCAAGATTGATGGAGACGGCCTCTCACGCTGGCCAGCCTGTGCACGTCACTCTGAAAACACAGCTGTGCATGCTGTGTGGCAGCCAAGACACAAAACCACTCTCAGTGCAGTTACTCCCAGCTGCCTGTGGGCCAGCCCTGCTCTAGGCAAACAGATCCTGGGAGCAGCAGGGTCTATGCTGCACCTCACTGTGCAGACAGTGCTGGCGCAGGAGATACCTGGCTGGAATGCTGCAGAGACAAGGACTGACCCAGGGACAGGATGGGGACCTGAGGGTTGACTTGCAGAGTGTAGACGGGCAAGGGGAATGGAGCACAGAATGAGGGGTGGGAGGTGGGACACACACACATTATGGACAGGGAACTGACTAGAAATGGGGCTGGAAGATGCTTAGGTAGACAGATATTGAGAAGATTTAGGCTTCAGGTCCTTATGAGAGTGAGGAAACCAAGATGATCATCTTTGCCACATTGCTTAATCCCCATTCCCTTCCTGCTCCTTCCCCTTCCTACATTATGTACGTTATCCTATTCCTTGTCTTGACACTGATGATGTTGGCCTTACCTGCCTCAATGCACTGTACTTAACAGAAACTGGTCCAGGTTTTTCTGCTCAGTTTGTCTTAAGTAACGTTAGGAGACTGATGTGACCATTTTCAAGGGGTCCAACAGGTCCCTATTTCAACATGAAGTAGATGGGAGGAGGATGTAGCTCACAACACTGAAGGGAGAAGAATAAAGTGCAGTCGTTGAGAAAGTCTCCCTTTTCAATGCAGTTTGTTCAGTGTGATTTGTGGAACTGAGGTACCAGGGGCAATTGCTGAATGCCTAAAATGGCAGGTAATGGTATGGGCTGCAGGTCCAGGGAGAGAAATCTGGCAAGATTCAATATGGAAGCAAGATAGATTTGACTGGAAAAGAAAGACAAGAGATAAGGTCTGAAAATGGACTTGATTGATACATAGGAATGTTGTTGGTAATGGTAAAGTGAATGGAAAATCAAGAGGGTGAATTCACTTCCTTTTAGTTTTTATCACTGTATTCTTACAGACCATAAGTCAAACAATAGATAAAATGAAAAGTGAAGAACAAAGCTACCCCCACTCATTCTGCAGTTAACTTTAGTTACTATGCTGTAGCTTTAAAATTCTTGTTCTCTTGGTTTAAGAAACATTAAAGAACAAACAAGCATAAACTTGAAAAAACCCAATCAAAAACCAAAGGAGGAATGAAGAGAAAAAAAAGGGGGGAACCTCATGACAAAACTTGAGGACTTTTTTTGTTGGTTGGTCGTTGTTTCTCATTTGTTTGCAGAGAAAGCCTAGGAAATAATGCACACTTCAGTGTAATTGCCTAGATTAGTAAGTATGTACTCAACAACTCTATTGTATCTGTAAGATGCTCTGTTCCCCCTTCATTTCATATGAGTGTCATGAAAGTTAAAGTAACCAGAATGAACAACTTAGGTATTATATTAATAATTGTCAGAGGAAAACACATAAGGAAAGGCAAAATATTTGTTGTTGGAGAGAATTTTAATAGTATGTAGGGAATTTTCAGAGCTATTTCTAAGTGAGCAGTTTTTCCATTATCATTTAAAGGAGCATAAAATTTTTTTGTTATGTGTGAACAATGTAATATAATGCTTGTATTCGACAAATGTTTATTTCAAATAAAATTGTTACCACTAATTGTTAAGAGGAAGGAAAAAGTACCAAGTTTGTCATGTCAGTAATGGTATTAGGGGCTGTTGGCTTAGCATTATTCCCTCCTACAAAGCGCTGTTTGCAGTTTAGACATTAGCCTGTGACCCTGGCGTTCTGGGATCATGTCTTGGCTAAGTTACAGACATGCTGTATGAGACTGTAGTTAACTCACATAGGGTCAGTGACCTTAGTTTTCATCTAATTTCTCATCTAACTTATTTGCTCTTTCACATAACAGTTTCAGACTGTGAACTCAAGAAAAGAACCTCTATGCACTGCCATAAGATTGAGAGGCACCTGGTGTTAATTATAGTCATAGAGTAAGATTTGAATCGTCTTGAGACTGGAGTAATAGAAATGTGATAGTATGAAGCATAAGGCAATGTATTTCTAGATAATTGAAAACATTCCTAGGAGCTTAACAGTCGGTAAAGCTGTTTCCAACAGATGAAAAAGGATTAAATGTGCTACTCTGACAGATGTGGTGAATCCAGAATTACAGGCATGGTTGCAATAGAACTGTACAGAATGTGGATAGGCCTTTTTTGTTTAATGGCAGCTTATTTGGGTATATGCCCTTCAAAATGTATTGGGTATTTTAGCCATAGCTCTTTGCACGTTCACAGCTTATTTCCTACCTGTTATTGGCTGTGATGCCAAAATACACTATTGGCACATTTATGTGTGTTGCCATTGCTCCCATTCATATTTAAGTTCATCCTTCATATGTATGTCTAGGACTATATTTGCATGTGTTTCTGTGTGTTTGTATAGAAGGTATATAAAAATGTATGTGTGTGAGATGATGAATCACTTCCACAGTGGATTAGATTTTATTTTCCCCAAGTAGATCTTGTTTTATTTCATGTTCATACTTTTGTTTTGTCAGTGTTTCTGTCCTTTGTTTGCTTGCCACCTTTGATATTTGAATATCTTACAAAATACAATATGCCTGTTGGTTCTCTTCCTGTGTAGGTTAGTATATTTTGGTGAAGGGCATTTTACTCCCCTCTTTATATGAGACTGAGTGGGGCATTTAAGCTTCAAAATATTAGTTATATAGCACAGGATTTGCTTTGTACTCTAGCTTTGGACACAAATAGCATTTGCCATTGTTCAATAAAACTGCTAGTAAAGATACTCTTTTGAGAGTAATGGAATTATTATATTGTACAGGAAAATGCAGAAATCATGACATACTGATCAGGTATTGTCTCTTTTTTAATACACATATACATTCAAGTATGCATTTGTGCAATCAATGCACAAATCAAATAGGCAGAAATCCTACTGTCTAGATAAAGGAGTTATCTTGATTATGCTAGTTCAGTTTCTTATTAATTTTAAACAGAAAGAAAGTACAGCCCACTGATGTATCAGTTACCAAATTAGCCAAACCCCCTCAGCAATTAGCTTCAAACTCTGCTGTTTAACCTTCATGCTTTATATTCCTGTTTTTCACTCCACAGCGTTGCTAAAGACAAGTACTTTCATTACTATAGCAACCAGAGAAATTTGATACTGCACATATGACACATCTTTTAAAGTACATGGCACCATGGGAACCGAGCTCTGGACTCTTTCGGGGCAGCAAATGTTTGCAATAAAAAGCAATTCAAACACATCATTCAAACAAAATGTAGAAGTCTCACACTATAGATACAGGACAAAGGCTGAGGATAGGTGCTGCTGTAGGACCCTTCAGACATTTCCTCTTATTGCTTGTGGGTTGGAAATTTTAGGCATGCAAGTGGGGAGATGGAAGAGTATGATCCTTTTGCACAGGAAAATAATTTTCTAAACCCACCAGTAAGCGAGGATTTGTGGCTATATTCCTTTTACAATACTTACCTTTCTAAAGTTTCTCATAGCCTTGTTTCCAATGTTATGCACTTTAGTTTACTTTTTTAAAACATCTCTAATTTGGACATTGCACAGTATGTAGCAAATATTTTAGGAATCTCTGCAGAAAAAGGTCAGTATGTAAGCCACGTGTTTGGGAACTCATCAGATCTTTTTTCTTAGGATTAATCTGTAGTTCTTCCTTCTTTAATTATAGCTATTTTTTATCTTATGCTCCATTTGTAGAAGCCTGGAAGATAAGGGGGCTAATGGGTATATTTCAAACACCAATAGCCAGATAGTTGCATAGTGGAGCCAGCCAAGGACTGTTGGTAATAGTAATCAAGGATTGTTGTTAAGAACATACTGTGAGAAAGAACAGGATGTGGCTGGAGAAGGAGCCATACAGAGAGGTAGGGCAGCACTTTTCTGGGACAAATGTCCTTGTTCTGGCTCCTGGAGATCAGCACAACACAGGGCAAGCAAGTATGCACAACAGCAGGAACGAACTTGACAAGTGGGCATGGACTACAGGGGGGGTCAAGACCATCCAAGACCCCCAAAGCCTCTAATGCATTCCCAGAAAGGCCTGAAAGAACACACTGCACATGGTAACTGATTTGCATAGAAAGCAAGTAACTTCTCTCCAGGGTGGGGAAAACTTGTCTATAAAAAGGTGCTTCAATGAACCTCAGGTGAATGGGCACACCAGGGCTGTGGACACCCCATCAGCTGGAGCCAGGACCCATGATCTCTTTTTGGTTCTTTTTTCATTCATCTCTCTCTCACCATCTAATCGATCTCTCTCTCTCTTTCCTTTCACCCTGCCCCTTTATCCAAAATCCACCTCCGTGTCCTTGTACTAGGAGATCAGGGACTCACTTGTACCAAGTTCCATGCCAAATGTGTAATTTACTAATAAAACTGTGTAAGATCTTGTGGACCCTTACAGTTTGTTCCTTTCAACCAAGAACATCTACAAATACTGGGTGCTTCCCTGTGTGGGATGCCACACAGCTGTGCAGCAACAGTATGGTTTTAAAACGACACCACAAGGAACAGACACAGATAAAACAACAGTCCTTCTGTGCAGCTCACACCTTTTAACTTGTAAGTTGTGAGGACAAGCCAAAATTCATGTTCTCACAGAAAGTTAGGTTTGACAGGTGAAAATAGAGTAGAAGCAACCACTAGCCAGACATCTCTTTTTGTGATAATGCCATGAATTGATTTAAGCCTTCCAGAGATATATTCTGATTATTTTACAGACCAGGATTTGAGATTACTCTAGGTTAACACAGCTAAGACAGCTTCAAATGTCTCAGCTGAATCAAAATTTAACACTTTGCAATGCAGTTTCCATCTGACAAACTGAACATAGTCACATCAATCATTCTTTGCTCCTAAACAGGATGGATTACCACCACATCAGAATATGAGAATGGCCAATCTGTGCCACACCAAAAGTGTCCACCGAACTCTTGTATCTGGCAGTGGTCATAAATGAAAGCCAGGAGAATGGAAAAAGCAGGCAAATGTTACCTCTACCATCATTTAGTTCTTTTCAGCTCAGAGACTGTTTCTCAGAGACTTGCTGTGCCTGTTGGGGTGTTGTGAGTGCAGTTAAAGGGAAATATTGTATATAAGAATCTTATTCATGAAATTAAGTGTTTATTTCCTCAAAAATGTGCTGAGTGGTTAAAGTAAGGCCTGTGGACTAAAGGAATAGCACGTGTATTCATTCACCAAAACAGAGGAAAATTCTAAAAGAGTTTGAACTCCAATTGTACCTATTCAATCAGTAAATGCACACTAGATCTACCTTTACAAACAGCTACCTTACTAGAGTGAATAGCTGGTCTCACTGAATCAATTGACTTCACAGGAACTGTGATTTGACCTCAAAAAAGCTATTTCCTTCCTTTTTAGATAAATCGTTTAAATTGCCTCCTTTCATTGCTAGCCTTATCATCTGGTGTTTTATAAGACCTTTTGAACCATAGAAACTTAACACTGCAGCATCCCAGTTACCTGTAAATAAATCTTACATCTATTATTTAATCCTTCTAGCCTCCCGAAGGTGGATTAGGGGGTGTCCATCCTCAGGGGATTGCCTGCATTGATGCTGAGACAGGGAACAGGAGCCCTGCAGGGTCACTCTGAGGACAGAAACATGACCAGCACACTGGAACCACTGCTGCTACTGTGATCCTCCTGAATTAAACTTCAAATGAGCCCTGCTTTCTCTTCAATTACTGTTGACTAGAAATAGCTACTGCTTGTTCTCATGTCTGAAGGAAAGCACACACTTTTTTATCAGGACCTGCTTCATAGCCGGTAGGTGATTTTACCCTTTTCTTAGGCAATCAGCAAATATGTCCTTAAAAAAGCCAGTTGAGCATAAAGTAACTGCCTTCACATTTAAATCAAACAGTAATTAGAGACCACCCAAATTAGAGACCACCAAAAAAAGGGAGAAAGCAAAAACCTTTAGCTATTTGCAAGTTGTAGCACTGCTAGGGCACTTCCGAGTGAGTCACCATGAAAAGGGAGAGTAGTACTCTGAGAGAGGAAGCACTTTGAAATGTAGAAGACAGTACAACCCCTCACAAAAAAAATGTGAACACTGTTTTATGTAGATTTCTTCATGATAAAAGTCCTACTGGTCTAAATTGTAAAAAAAAAATAAAAATATGTATATCTAATAAGAATTTAAGTGTCACCACAAAAATCAACTTGTCTGGATGTTACCTACCATACAAGTTTATGTTAGAGATGCTTCACAAATATTTTTAAGATTGCAAATTATGCCTTTGCATGTTTTAAGAGTATTGCAACTGCTAGAATGGCACAAAGTTTCTCTCCTATTTTTGGTGATCTGGAGAAGCTGTATAGGTCTGTCTGCACCTGCAGTTTTGTGTATGTTATTCTGTTAAAACTTTATAAAATCTTCTTTTTCAATGCTCAGATTTTTTTCACAACTTTAAGTGCCTTAGCCTGGAATTTCCTGTAGGAGCTTGGCTGTTGCTAAAAGAGAACTAGAAGAAGGTATCTTATCCTCATGTGGCACTACAAAACTCAAAAACTTTTTGTGTCAGGAACGTGCCATTTGTTGGAGCAGGATATTCAGTGTGGAAATACTGTGAACTTGTAAAAGCCAAGGCTGCAGAGGGGATTTCCCAATTTTTCAGTGCTTGGATTTTCACAATGTCAATGAAGTTTTCATAGCTATTTTCTAAATACAGAACTATCTAACCAATTAGCTTGATGTCTAGGTATCATCTCCAAGCATTGAAAGCCCCTTGTACACAAGAACACAGAACATGCACTCATGCAGTAAACAGGGCTCTACCATGATCTTCTACCTGTAGAATGGTACTCATGTACCTGCCCTTTTATGTGCTCTTGCACTTACATATCTTGTGAAAGGTTGAATTTTTACTATCTGCTAGTGACAGCAGAAAGAGTAGCAGTTTATATAACATTTGGAATCTTAAATTCTTCTCTAGCATCTGGCTGGACATCTGTTAACTAAAACTTCAGTGGAGTTTAGCAAATCTCGGTTTCTTATCAAAACAATAAAGGAATAACACTCAAAAAAAATATAAAAATTTCATCTAAACAGTTTGCAAATTCATCTTAGATTCTAAGATTGACATTTTAAGGAAGAAAGAATTTAGCCTGTATGGGCAAAACACAGTTTTAACTCTGTATTAATTTTTTTGATGACTTCATGAAATATGAACCCTTTCTGATCATAGTATTTCAGAGGAATAATGAATCTGTTTTTTCCCAAGAATTCTTTCTATACATCCAAAGTGTAATGTATCAATGACTGTGTCACTGTCAGTCCAGCAGTTTTGGAAACCAAAGTAATTCAGCTCTTGTGATTGCAAGAGTCATATCTGTCTGATACCGACTGCTGTCCCACTCCCTTGTTAAAAAAAAACCAATAACGGACATTAAGACTTATTCCTTTCAAGAGATTCAGTGGTATTTGCACACTGAGATGCAAAAAAGCCTTCAACCTTAAGATGTGTTCTGTTTTGCACAGGTGATCTACTTGACTACGTGTTTCAGTGAAATTATTTTAATGCTGTAATTTTCCTCCATTTTCCATCTGATTTACACAGGCTTAATCATGAAAGCGGATCTTGGGCAGTGATCATGAAACCAGCACTCTTATTTTTTTTCAGGGGAGTTTCAAAAGAGCTTTCCAACTCTATAAAAAGAGGCTATTCAAGCTATTTTTCTGGCATTTTTGGTCACTATCGTGTAGGAGAGAGGAATATGAAAGGAAGCTAGAACGAAGAGCTTTACTAAGCTTTGTGTGATGTGCTGCCTTAAAAGGAAAGTGAAGAAGCATTAAATAAACACAAAGAATTTGGAAACAATATTTGTATATGTATTACATTTTGCCTCAGCTGAGGAACATGATAGTTCTGAGTTGGAGCTGAGTATGAAGGTAGGAATGGTATATAGAATGGTATTTCTGTACAGTAATGAAAGCTTAAACACAGATTCCATTTATCTTCTACAACATTTTTAGAAATGTCTGATTGGAATGGCAGGAATGCATCTAAGATTTTAGTGCATAGGTACATAGACAAATGGGATAGAGGTGTAGAGAAAACCAATCTATTTCTCTTTACTGTAACGTTTATATTCTTGACTTTTACAACATTTCTTTCCGATCTGCTTTTGTTTATGTTTTATTTAGGTTATGCTTTCAAGATGTCTGAAAATCCTGTGGTTCTACTAGAGTCTGCCTGGTGAATCTAAGTCTTTCTGGAAGGGCAGTGCCTCACACTGGATGCCCTATTCTTCATGCCTTCTGGTTTTATCAGTGCTGGCCAGACTAGACGGATATCATCACTTGTCTTATGGTATATATTCTGTTTATATAATTAGTATGAGTCTTTGCTTCTCCTGTAACAGCAAGCCAGTCCTGGCTCACTTTCAGCTTGTGATTTACCCTAACTGCTCCTTAGCCAGCTGTTCTGGCTGATTACTCTTGCTTTCATATAGTACTTATATGCATGCCTGCTGAGCTTCCTTCAGATCATGGCACCACTCAATACTTCCTTCCATTTTGACAGCTAAATATAAATAAGTACACTCTGGGTATGGGTTGTCAACATATTATGCATCCATTCTATGTTAGGAGAGTCAAAGAAAGCCTTGCATAAGCTGTTCAGGAGGATGCCTTATGGGATAGTTGTCTAAAGCCTCAGTCAGGTCTGGAGACATACAATTATCTTCTGTGTCCTCAGCTGCAAGTCCTGTTACTTTATAGGAAAAGACTCAACATGATTTCATAGAATCATAGAATATCTTGAGTTAGAAGGGACCCATGAGGGTCATTGAGTCCCACTCTCTGCTCCCCACAGTATGACCTAAAACATTATTCTTGGTAATGTTTGCAAGTTGTTTATTTGTTAGTGGGATTTTCCCAGTAATTGAACACTTAATCCTTCTTGCCATCTCCTTCCTCTCCCATTAAAGTTATGTATTGTATTTTCCCTCTGTGGAGGCTTCTCATCTCTGTTTTCTTCACAAGTACTCAGAGGACCACTTACCTCCTGAGGTTATATCAGACACCTTGCTAAGTAAATTTTGATGGTGGACCAAACCTATATGAAAGTTATCTTGAGCTGTTATCATGTCTAACATCTTTAAAAATGCCTTGTTCTTTCCTTAAGGTCAAACCATATGTTTTATCACTCAATGAAGTGTGTTAGCTTCCTGTTGTCAAGTGTTCTCTTTAGTGATTTCTGAAGCTCCTAACTTTGCCTCTCTCGTGTGGGGCAGAGCTCTATTATTCTTGCTTTGCTTATTGCCACTAATATAATTATTATTTATATGTTTCTTTCTTGTTCCTCTTTGTCTTCCTTGCTAATTGCAGCTGTTTGTGTCTTGGCCTGAGTTTTGTGTCTTCTGAAAAATGCTTGTCCCCAGCAGTCTAACCTCATTTCCACTTTCTCTGTGCTCTCTTCCTGTGTTTGGGGCTAATAACAAGCTCATGACTTAGCCAGGCCGGTCTCTTTCTACGCTTTCCATCCTTCCTCTGCATTGGGCCAGTTTGTACTTGTGCCTCAATACCATTTCTTTGAGGAATTGCCAGGTCTCTTTAAATCCTTTCCCCCATGAACTTGCCTGCCATAAATTCTCAACTAATGTTTCCCTGAGTTTACTGGAATCTACCTTCCTGAAGTTTATTGTTTTTATTTTGCCTTCCTCTCTTTGATTTCACCGCTCTTCACTGTTATTCTCACAACAGATTTCTCTGTGGTAAGTAGTCCTGATACTTCAGGGAAGCAGTGGAAGTGCACAAAATCACATCAAAAATCCAAGATTTGTCCGAGAACCCTCCCCAGGCTCTTACAGCACTGCATGGTCCCTTCAGTTTTATTTGCTGAGACCATTAATGGGAAAGTATTTAATACATCTTTTTAGTGTCTTTTATTTCTGTTTACAAGGTTACAGCCAGCATAATGTGACAAGCCAGCTCTCCGTGGATGACTGCAAACAATACTTTGAGAACTACTGATTTAGAGTACAAGTTGCTCTATTGGAGCAGGTCCTTGGTCCATTCAAAACAAGGTGGAAAGAAATACTTAATGACTTAGAATGCAATGCACGCATGTGAAAATTACTCAGGATAAAGTTTGAGAAAGAATTAGAGGGAAAGCGCAATTGCAGAAAATATTCTAAAGATTGACTCAGTCCTTAAAATGCAAGCACTTCATTTTCCAGTCTAATCCAAGTTTTATAACCAAAAGAAAATGAACATTCCCACTGAGCACTTAATGTTATTAGAATAGGCAGGTTTTCTTTTCTCAGCTTTCAACCTCTTCTTTGAATTAGCTTTATTTCATTTTCTTCTCAAGCATGTGAATTCTCTGAAAGTCCTTTCCTCCTAAAAGAAGTCTTCTGCATCAAATAGTCTGTTTTTGAAAGTTTAACCCATTTTTGTCTGAGCTTAAGTTAAAATTTCAGAAAAAGCCTGTCCTGATTAACTAGTCCTTTCTCTCTTTTAACTCCTCATTCGTCTCTCTTGCCTCTGATGAAAACATCATATGTATTAGGTTAGAGAATTAACCTATTTCTTCAACATACAGTGCTTTTCAATACTGAGGTTTTATGTACCAGGTGATGCACACTCAACAGTGATCTTTTAAAAGAAATCTTTCAATATATATGTGACATATGTCACCAGTGTTGCATAAGCATTAGGCTTTTTCCTAGAGATTTGTTTTCTAATTCCTCTACCCGCTTCGCGGTGGCAACGTTTACTCAAAGACTCTTTTATTAATTTGTATTCAGGAAGAAAACCTTATCAGTTTTCTTTTTACTGTACTGTAAATTCCCACTGCAGTAGAATCAAGTGTTTGATATGCATGTTGGTGAGGTTTTAGCACTCAGTCTTGTAGCAGCAGCTCTTCCATTTGGTCTTTAGCATTTCTGGGAGAGGGGGAAATAACAAGAAGTACTGGAGTGATTAATTAAGAGGGTTATGTTGATGTATGTAGACTGCTTGAACATGAAAATTAAATTTAAGAGTACTAGACAATGCAGTATTACTAGAAGTTAAAAGTCAGTCAAAAATACATAAAACACCATGTAAACATACAAAGTGGGTGTTTGAGAAACTGGGATTCAGAATTGTCCAACACAGGGTAGTAAACTTCATGATGTTACTGCACGGATGTATAGTACTATGAAGCCTCTCATAACTACTGGTGTAAGAATCCTGCAAGAGATTTACAGGTGACAAAAGAAAAGGATGTATATTAGACCTTTAATCTATTTTGTCTACTAAGGATGCATTAGGATGGAAAGGGCAATATTGTGATTTTGGGTTTAGTCAGTGTGTACTCTTGTGAAAATCAAGATCTGTGTTCAGATTTTCCCTGAGAAAGGACCCCAAGTTGCCCCCACATATGAGGCAGGAAGGCTTCATCTCCGTGTGGGCTGTAACTCCACATCCAGTATAGACACGGCTGTGGTCTTCTTGCACTGAACGGCTCTGCAGTGACCGTCCCTCAGTGCCTTTCACCAACCCCTTGGATAGAAGTTTCAGGTCTGCTGGCTGAGGTGTGCTGAGCAGAAGATCCTCTTAGAAGCCTGGAATAAAAGGCGTATTTCTGCCAGCCCAAGTATTTAAAGAGGAATAAATGCTGAAATACCATTATGTTGAAAGAACCAGAAGCTGTGAGGGCAGTGACCACTCAGGCCACACTTCCCGGGGAAGTCTGGGAAAGAAACACCTGCATTTTGGTTATTGAAGGATTTTCAGGCACCAGGTGGAAGGGTGGAACAGGAGGCAGGGCTACATCCCTGCCAGAGATGCTTGGAACAAGAAGTATTTCAGTGAGCACTGAACCTAGTGAAGACTGGTTTCCTGTATGCACTGGATGAGTAAAACTGCTTAAAAAAACATGCTGAGGTGATCAGCCCAGCCTAATCAGAGATCTGAAAAATGAGAGAAAAATACTAGGAATGTCTGTTCTGTGGGAAAAGGTTCAAATGAAATTTTCAATGTGTGAAGTTCTAAAGAGCCAAAACAGAAGAAAACCCTTGGGTCACAAAGACTTGTGTAGAGTTGAGATCTCTTCGAAACTCTGTTTTCTCAAGAACTCAGGCCAAAAAATCTGGAGCAGCTGTTTAGATTGTCCTTCTGTAGGGAGTCTCATCTCATTCTTCTGAGGAGGGCAAAGACTATGCAGTTGTATGTGTTTCTAAGCTCCACAGAGAAGAGATGAAAGAGAAGAGAAAGAACCTCCTAACAAGGAAGAGGCAAGGTCTAGAAAGATGTAATTCAGACTTGAAGTAATTTAAGCTCTACCAAAAGAAATAAAGTTAGTTCCAGGAAACAAAATAAAGTAAGGATAATTCTGGTAGGCGCATTTCTCCTTCTTTAGCATCATATTCTTTTTCTCCATTGCCCTTTTACCAAACCAGGTTTGAAAATAACTCCCTCAATTGTTCATGCATTTACAACAAATAATACAGGGCTAGAAATGCTGTTTATTTTGCACACTCAGTCTTTTTCAAGCTCAAAGATTGGAGTCCACTGCCACATAATGCCCAGTTCCTCTCATTATGATTGATGCCTACTCAGCTGGTAGCCAAGCAGTGTAAATACTAGCAGAACAGTGATATTTGTGGTTGCTGTTTTCTGCTTCCCTGCCACAGATAAAGATAGCACATTTGAGTTGCAGGAGGATATTTTTCTTTTCTTTTCTTTTTTTTTTTTTCTCCTGTAAGGGACCGAATGTGATTCAGCTGCCAGCACTCTGGGTAAAAGTACTGTACCCACACTCACTGGATGAGCATGCAAAGGAAATGGAGGTGATGTCCTGCTTTTCCCTTGGCCCCAGAGAGGTTCCCCTGTCTCTACCTGTTGGTCACCATCAGCAGAAAGCCAAAGTAGCTTCTTATGGTAAAACCTTCAAAATAGGCATAGAATGCAATAGATATATAATTGCAAAAGTGAATCTGACAAGAAGGATAAAGGTTCCTTAACACAAGACTTTCCAGGGTAATGGATTGGGCAGTTTCTAACTGAAGATTATACCAGTTTAGGTATCTTCAAGAAAACAAAACTTCAACTCCATTTTTTTTTTTTTAAAGGGGGTCTGGACACTACCTGAGTCAGATTCCCCATTCCTGATCATAGTGGACATAAGCCATCAGGGCCCTGAATTTTGGCAAATGTTTTTAGTCAGTAGTGTGACAATACATAGTGGTGTGAAGTTGATGGTCTCTGTCAAGAAAAAGATAGTGTAGCGAACATCCAAGTTTGAATACTGAAATTAATCAGCCACTTCCCTTTAGCTGTAATTCTGATTTTTTAATTTTTATTTTTGTTAACCATTAGATTAATTTAGGGTCATACAGTAACCATCATACCATAGAGCAAAATACAGAGACAGACACTACCCTACCAGGACTCTCCACTCAGGTATCTGCCTGATTCATCAGAATGTTACCAACCAACCTATAAACTCTAAATTAAATGCCTTTATCCAGTAGAGAACTTGAACAATACACAGAGGCATGCAATGAAGGCTACATGCTTTTGGAGCATGAACTAGGTTACATGGCCAGGAAAAAGTGTGGTGATGCCCTGCTGTGCATCACAATGTTTTAGATACCAGAATAGTTTGTGTTTCTCCAGATTTTGTTGTGCTCTGAGCTAGCAGAGAATCTGTGGAGGCACAACTATAAAAGAAGAGCAACGTCTTGTCTCTTGTGCCTTCAGTCCTCTGCTTGAAATTAGTGAAGGAGACTTGCTTTAAAAAACATTTTCTTAATCCAAAATAATAAAAATCAACTATCAAAACTGCAGCTTCTTGTGAGGTATTTATTAAACCAAATTAAATCATCCATACTTCAAACACTTCACATGTTCTTGTCTTGCAAAAGAAATGTTAATTTTTTCTCATTGTTTTGGGCATAGACTAATATCTGACAGCAGCAAAAACCTATTTCACTGTCAGTCTGCATGTAAAACATGCAGAACGCATTTTAGAAAACTTGGAAAAGTCATTCCTGTGGAAGAAATATACCAGTTCCTTATCTTGACAGTTCAGTCAGTCTTTTCGAAGTGAAGCACAGAAATCATGAATAATTGTTTATTTTCTGTTCTGCCATGTGGGAAACTTGCCTGAAATTGGAGGACTGCATCATCGTTTTCATTTAGTGGGACATAAGCACCACCTTCTGGAGAAACTAGAATTTCCCAATGATTATAGGGATAAAGCAGATCCCATTTGTTGCTGAAAGGATGCACTGGAATTTATTGCTTTACGTTGTCGTCAGTTTTTACACTGTAGCAAGATAAATAGCTTAAAGAAATATGTTTATATTCATAATAACTTTGTAATAATTATTACATTACCTCATAGAATAATTACAACATTAATGCCAATAAGCCTAATTCATGGACCAGAATTTCACAGAGTGATTTTTCTGGGGTCAAAAATCTATCAGTATAAAACAAATGACACTAGATACTATCATACAAGCACAAGGGGACATTAAGATATCATTGGTCTGTATGATAAGGAAATCACAAACTGAATTATGATCCTTTTGTAGGCAGTCTAATGAAGAGTGATGTAGATTGTTGCCTATAAGGAACCAGGATATTTCAGGAGAAGGTAGTTGATGGAATATTGAAGTCAATATCTCAGTAAAAATAGGAAATAGTAGAGAGAGTTGTGGGCCCAAAAGTCTTCGAGACCCGGAAGGGCAGTGGCTTGGGTTTTCCAGGGAAGACAAAAAAGTGTCAGTGAAAAACTGCCTGGAAGATTGTATCAGGACCAAAATAACAAGTTGTAAAATGTTTTCTTTTTCATACGTATGAACAGAAGAACATATCATGTGTCAAAGGCAGAAAAGCCCTAACAGCAATGTGAAAATACAGACTGAGGAGTTCTTCTGTGCAAGTGAATAGGGATCTCTGCTTCTCAGAAAAGAAGATATCAGTGGCAATCAAATATAGCCTCAGTGTGAGGCTCTGAAACCTTCTTGAACAAAGAATGCAGTGCAATGCCCAGGTAATGCAGTAATTCAGGTGTGCAGAACTCACCACCAGCCGGGGGCCTAGAGGGGGAGGGATAAATGTGAATGAGACCTGTTGATCCATCCTGGGGAAGGGGCAAAATCACTGTTCATTATATTGCTCCAGTCTGTAGCTCTGCATGCAGATGGCAACTGCTTATGGGAGAAAGCTACCCTGATCCTGAGTTTTCTAGATGATGGGGGAAGTTTTTTAATGTACACAACAAGAACATGCTGTTTCTGCACTCCTGAATACCCAACACAGGAAAAGGAAATGGGACATATTAAACACAAATACTATCAATGATATAAAGTCAAGCCCATGTGTTTCTGGGATACATTTTCTGAGAAATATCTGGTACAGTCAGGGCAAGATAAAATAATAAACAGTTATAATTGCTAATGTCAAAAAAATGCTGTGCTTTGCATGGCATGTCTTTGAACCACGAGCAAGGAGAATAACGCTGGCAAGATAAAACAGAGTTCAGAATTTCAGCAAGGAACTGCACAACAGGGAGCAGTTTTTAAAGGCATCAGCCATGAAAGAATTGGGCAGCTTGTCAGACTGCTTCACGATTATACTGTTAGACAGCATTTTTATTACAAAGCTTTCAGTTTGTTTTTTCAGATTTGCTCACAAAAAGCAGATGTTTAAAATTATTGGGTGTTGTTTATTCAGTTAATATTTTGCAGGTGGTAATAATTCTTCAGCCTTTGAAAACAAGCATATCAGAGAAAGTAGAAAACCCTCTTTTCCCAAGTGTCCCACTAGGGGAACATGAGAGAAAGCCTCTAGTTCAGTTTACAGTATAATTGAATTAGTAATTGGAATTCTCTGTAGATTGTCACGTTATGTTTTATTAACAGAAAAGATAGTAAGATCTCTGCTGAGAGGAATATATGATGTGAATTAATGATAGAATTGTTGGATAGCAGAGGTTGAAAGGGACCTCTAGAGACTGCTTAGCTCAACCTCCCTGCTCAGAGCAGGGTCAGCTGGGGCAGGCTGTCCAGGTCTGGGTCCATTTTGAATATGGCCATGGATGGAGAATCTGCAACTTCTCTGGACAACCTGGTTTTGTGTTCAATCACTTTTGCACTATAAAAGGGTTTTTTTTCTGTTTAAAAACACTGTTTCCTGTATTTTGGTGTCCTCACATTGCCTCTTGTCCTGCGACTGGGCACCACTGAGCAGAGTCTGACTCCATACATTGTTTTGAGCCTGGCAGTACACCCAGTTTTCCCTCCAATTCTCTGTCAGCTTACCTGTTCTGTACTTCATCGGTTTGTCTATAAGGATGTGTGTAAGGATGTTTATTGAAACTGAAACAAACACCATCCACTGCTTTCCCCTCACCCACAGAGCCCTCTAGTTGTGTAGTAAACAATGAAACATGCAAAGTGAGTAATACATAAGAGATGGTTGTAGTCACAGCATACATTGAATTAACCAAAAGATTAGACCATGTGGCTGCCATTGTCTTATAAAAGATTTAAAACAGGTTTAATTTGAAGATGTGTGATCATATCAGAAATTAAGAACATCAATTCTGCTGAAACAAACCTTGAACAATCACCACAGTGAGGACAGGATCAGATTCTAAGGCATTTAAGCAACTTTTGTAATTGTTTCAGGTAAATCAGATGCCTGTATCCTTTTAAATATGGTGAGTCTGAGGCATTTTCCTAATAACTTATTTTAAATCTCTAAAAGATTCAAAAAGTCTAATCCAAAGTAGCCATATTTGTAACCTCCAAGTATGTCCACTGGGTATTAGTCTTTCTCGTTACCACAAGTACTGCAATGTTTCCAATATGCCCTAGCTCCATATATCCTGCTCCTTCTGTTTTTTCAGTAAAACAGAATCTTTCACTGCACATGTTAAGATCTGCATTTTTACAACTAATTTAAAACTTTGCTTCTGAGGGGACTTATTTTTCTTTTTCTGATCGTTAAACTGCACATTTTCTTACAATTATTTGCCATGATCTTAGTCACATTTATTACAGTAGGAGCTGTTTTTAGAAAACCTCAGTTCAGGAGGAGGTATTGTAAAGGACTGAATGCTTCACATTCACATTCAGGGTGAGAGGTGCCAATGTGTCTACAGCTTCCAAACACCAGCAACCCATAACAAATTCTTTGTTCTTGTTTCAGTTTCAGAAACATTGCAAGTATCATTTTTATGTAATTGTTACAGAAACCAACAAGGTTATTTTTCAAAATAATTCCATATCTCTTCATCTGACATCTGAAATGTGACGTGAAATCCAATGTTGACTTCTGACCTCTGGTTTCATCAGTTCAGAGAAAGGTTTTGTGATTTAGTAGTAGCATTCACCATTAAAACATATTTCTTACTTTTTGCTTAATTTCTGCCTTACTTTTCTTAATATAAGTGATACGCAAGTGACCAGCAGAAGGGTTGAAACCTCTTCAGTAGAAGCAGAAGGTTTAGTGTATTTGGAAACAATTCACTAAACTCTAGATAAGCTGCAAGACCACAGTTTTGTGAAGAAACCTAATGGTGACATTGATGCCTCTCAGCACAAACCTTGCTGTGCCTGGGCAGTTCTGTTTGCAAAAGGTTGCTACCAATCCTGTTACAGAAATATGCTTCCCTATCTCTTATTAGAAGAACTTCAGCCAAGCAGAAGATTTACACTCTTTCCAAGTTAGATAGTTATCTGGCCAATTTCCTTTGAAATTTAATTGCAGCAGAGAGGTCATTTGATCTGTTTATGTTCTGACTGTGTGTCTTGGTTGTGTTGTTGAATAATTTTAATTTCTGCTTGTCTAAATTACAGGTCTCCTGTGTCTACACATATAGATGTGTGCCATCTGGGATGACATGCCACATCAGGGACACATGAAACCTCATAAGGAGCAATACATCACCACTTGTGAACATGGTAATTTCGACCCCAAAAGTATGGTATTTTGTTCACTGAGCTATGGCAGCTTCATGATCCCTTATTGTGTTGGGATTTTGTATATTTTTCCCTCTTGAACCCCACTTTGATTATAGCAAGCATTCTATTCCTTAGTTTACCTTTAAATTGTAAGGCACAAACCAGGTTTCATTAGTGCTGTCCTTTATTTAACAATATTAAGGATGGATAAGGGTCAGACTCTTCATCATTAATGTGTATTTTTTTACTTATCATTTTAACATTGTTTTCAGTAGCCATCAGCAGCTTCAATTCATCCACTTAAATGGAACTCAAAGTAATTTAGATTGAAATTAGTAAAAGCTGTTTAAATGCGTATCCATGTATTTTTTGTTAGATATAGAATATACAATATCTAGCAAAAGTAGCTGCCCTGTTTTAGAATCATAGAATCAGCGGGTTGGAAAAGACCTCTGAGTTCATCAAGTCCCTTGATCCCACACCACTGCAGTTACTAGACCATGGCACTGAGTGCAATATCCAGTCTCATCTTAAAAACCTCCAGGGATGGAGAATCCACCACCTCCATGGGCAGCCCATTCCAATGCCTGATTACCCCCTCTTTCTTCTTAATATTTAATTTCTAATTTTTTCCCTAAAATCATTTAGATGTGTGAATGTATATCCTCAGAGCAAATTAGAGATGCACATATGGGTTTTTTATCTTGAGAAATGAGCTTACTCCTATTGAGTTGATGTTCCTTCTACAAACTGTATGACTGAAGATCTGAGATAATTATCTTTATATTGCTCTAGGTCCATCCAAAAGTCCATCTGTTCCAGAATCCTGTCCTTGCTAATAGCCAAAAGCAGCTGCTTAGGGGAAGAGTTTGCAAGCAATATAGGAACACAGTGGTGTTTCCCTTGATGTCCCTGTCTAGCCTGGGGCAACATGTGATTTGTGAATGGAATTTATAAAGGTGTTTTTTTGTTTAGAGGTTTTACTTGAATTCCTTTCTTCCATTATTTTGTCTAATTGATTTTTAGATTCCATTTATAGTGTTTATATTCAGAGAATACTGTAACAGTCAGTTCCATCACTGAATTATTCACTTTATGGAAAATTTTCTGTGGGTAAACTTCTGCCTGAAAATTTAGTTTGATCCCTTGAAATGTTTTAAATTTGTTTGTTTGTTTGTTTTGGTAATAGAAGAAATTTTGAACAGTCATTCAAAGTAATTAAGTCATTAAGCTTTGAAGCTCGATGATGGTGATAATAGGATTGAGCATTCATGGGTGAGAATCATGAGTAAGGTCAATAAGGTGGATATCCTGGTGGAAGTGAAGAGGCAGATTAAATATTCCATATTTTATAAGCAGTTGGAGGTAGTCTCATGATCACTGGCCCTTTTTCTCAAAGGGGACTTCAGCTTACCAGATATCTGCTGGAAATACAATACAGTGTTGAGGAAACAGTAGGAGTTTCCTGGATTTTGTGAAAGTGCTGCAAGTGCCACTGCCAGGTCACATTAAGATTCTCATCTACCAACACCCCTAACTCCTTCTCCTCAGGACTGCACTAAATCCATTTGGGCCAGACAGATGCAGCCCCACTCATTACAGGACTTTGAGCCCTGTTGTTCATTCACTTATGTCACAAATGTTTTTGTTTCACAGATTTTAGGTGCTGGTATCAGGTTATTGTTAAATGCAGTGTTGCATGTTTACCGTCAGGAACATCTGTTTGTCACCTTAGGACACTCCAAAGTTTTGTCTCACCTCAGAGTTTTGCTTCTGCTCTGTCTCCACAGCAGGTGCTTGTAGAAGACTCAGTGTGAGAAAACTGACACCGTGCTTGGGCATTGTTTGCCTATGTATTTCCTGAGTCAACAGCTGCAGAGCTTCATCACTGCTTATTGGATTCACTGCATTTTGCCACTCTCCTTTTTGAATCCCTTAAAGTACTGACTACCACAACACTGCAGCAAGAAATACCTCAATAAACTGTGTTGGGCTGAAAAAATATTTTGAGATTATCAGATCTTTTGATGGGTGATTTCATTGGTGCCCTCTAGTGTTGAAAGTGAGGTAAATATTTAATAAGTATTTTCTTAAAACAGGTACTAGACAGCCCAAGCAGAGGGGATGCCTTATTGGACCTGTCAGTCACCAGTGTAAGTCAACTAATTGATGATGTCAAGATTGGAAGCAGCCTGGGCTGCAGTGGTCATGCACTGGTAAAGTTTGCAGTCCTGAGGGATATGGATCAGATAAAGAGTGAAGTCAGAACCCCAAATTTTAGGAAAAAACTTTGAGCTGTTCAAGGAGTTTGCCAATTGTGCCACCTGGGAAACTTGCTTCAAGGACAAGGGAGTGGAGCAGAGCTGGCAGATCTTTAGGGTGCGTTCCACAGAACACAAGACCTCTCGATCCCTGTGAGTAAGAAATCGGGAAAGCATGGCTGAGCCGTGACCTGCTGGTCAAACTAAAGGGCAAGAAGGAAATGGACAGGGAGTGGAAGCAGGGGTAGGTATCCTGGGAAGAGTGTAAGGACACTACTGTGTAGAGTGCGGTCAGGATAGCCAAGAATTGCCATAGGATGCAAAGAATAAGAGGAAGGGCTTCTGTGAAAGGCAAGGTTAAAGAAAGTGTATCCCACTGATGAACCCAACCAGCAAATTGGTAACAGTGGATGAGGAGAAGGCTGGGTTCCCAAGGAGGTTTTACCTCAGTCTTCACTGGCAGTCTCCCTTCCCACACCTCAAGGCAGGGAATGAGAGAGCAAAGTCCCCCCACTGTAAGAGACGGTTCGAGACCCCTGAAGAACCTGAACATAGGAAAGTCTATGGGACCTGACAAATTTGCATCCCAAACTCCCTGGCTGTAGTTTCCAAGTTGCTCTCCATGACATCTGAAAAATCTGGGCAGTCAGGTGAAGTCCCAGGTGACTGAAAAGAGAGAAACATTGTACCCATCTTTAAAAAGGGTAGAAAAGAGAACCCTGAGAGCTACTGACCTGTCAGCCTCCCGGCTGTGCCTGGGCAGATCATGGAACAGATCCTCCTGGAAGCTGTGCTAAGGCACATGGAGCACAGGGAGATGATTTGGGACAGCCAGCACGGCTTCACCAAGGGCAAGTCCTGCCTGACCAGCCCAGTGACCATGCATGATGTCATTTGTCTGGACTTCTCTAAAGCCTTTGACATGGTTCTCCACAACATCTTCTCTCTAAATTGCAGAGAGAACGATTTGATGTGTGGACTGTTCAGTGGATAAAGATCTGGTTGGATGGTTGGATGGTCACACCCAGAGGGTAGTGGTCAATGGCTCAGAGTCCCAATGGACATCAGAGACAAATGGTGTCCCTCTGGGGCCTATACTGGTACCAGTGTTATTTAATATCTTGATTAATGATGTAGGCGAAGGTATTGAATGCACCCTTAGCAAATTTGCAGATAACACCAAGCTGAGTGGTATGTTTGATGTGTCTGAGGGATGGGATGCCATCCACAGGGACCTGGACAAGGTAATGGAGTGGGCCAATGGAAATGAGGTTCAACAAGATCAAATGCTAGGTACTGCAGGAGGGTCAGGGCAACCCCTGTATCAGCACAGATGGGATGAACAGACTGAGAGCAGCCCTGCTGAGAAGGACTTGGGGTGCTGGTGGGTGAGAGGCTGGATGTGACCCGGCCACGTGCACTCATAGGCCAGACACCAAAAGTGGACAGGCATGAGGTGTGGGAGGGGATTCTGTCCCATCTATTACACTCCATGGAGAACCCACATGGAGTGCTGCATTTAACTCTGTGGTCCTCAGCAGAGGAAGTACATGCATCTGTTGGACCAGGTCCAGAGGAGGGTCACAATGATGATCAGAGGGCTGGAGCACCACTCCAACAAGGAAAGGCTCGGAGAGTTGGAGTTGTTCAGCCTGAAGAAGGCTCCAGGGATACCTTATTGTAGCACTTCAATACTTAAAAGGAGCCTATAAGAAAGAGAGGACAGACATTTCATCAGAGCATGTTGCAGTAGGACAAGGGGTATTGGTTTTAAACTAAAAGAGGGTAGATTGAGACTAGACATAAGGAAGAATTTTTAAGGTTAGGGTGGTGAGACACTGCCACAGGTTGCCTGGAGAGGTGATGGATGGAAACATTCAAGGTCAAGTTGGACAGGACCAACGTGGTCTAGTTGAAGATGGCCCTGCTCGCTGGGTCATTTATTAGCTAGGCATGACCTACACAAACCTCCTCCCCACTCTCCCCCAAGTCATTAGCAGAATAAGCACACCCAGCCTTCACAAGGTTTTCAGATCAAAAAAAAAAAAAAGAAACNAATGGAGTGGGCCAATGGAAATGAGGTTCAACAAGATCAAATGCTAGGTACTGCAGGAGGGTCAGGGCAACCCCTGTATCAGCACAGATGGGATGAACAGACTGAGAGCAGCCCTGCTGAGAAGGACTTGGGGTGCTGGTGGGTGAGAGGCTGGATGTGACCCGGCCACGTGCACTCATAGGCCAGACACCAAAAGTGGACAGGCATGAGGTGTGGGAGGGGATTCTGTCCCATCTATTACACTCCATGGAGAACCCACATGGAGTGCTGCATTTAACTCTGTGGTCCTCAGCAGAGGAAGTACATGCATCTGTTGGACCAGGTCCAGAGGAGGGTCACAATGATGATCAGAGGGCTGGAGCACCACTCCAACAAGGAAAGGCTCGGAGAGTTGGAGTTGTTCAGCCTGAAGAAGGCTCCAGGGATACCTTATTGTAGCACTTCAATACTTAAAAGGAGCCTATAAGAAAGAGAGGACAGACATTTCATCAGAGCATGTTGCAGTAGGACAAGGGGTATTGGTTTTAAACTAAAAGAGGGTAGATTGAGACTAGACATAAGGAAGAATTTTTAAGGTTAGGGTGGTGAGACACTGCCACAGGTTGCCTGGAGAGGTGATGGATGGAAACATTCAAGGTCAAGTTGGACAGGACCAACGTGGTCTAGTTGAAGATGGCCCTGCTCGCTGGGTCATTTATTAGCTAGGCATGACCTACACAAACCTCCTCCCCACTCTCCCCCAAGTCATTAGCAGAATAAGCACACCCAGCCTTCACAAGGTTTTCAGATNATTAGCAAAATAAGCCACCCAGCCTTCAAAAGGTTTTCAAAACAAAAAAAAAAAAAAGAAACCTATATTAAAATATTTTAATTTTTTTTCTCTTTCGAAAGGTATATGTTAACACATGATCCAAGTGATGGGAATGACTGGAGGGTTCCTCATGAGATCTAAACTTCCACCTAGCCGCAAAATCACAGAATCACAGAATACCTTGAGTTGGAAGGGACCTCTGAAGATGCTGCTTCACTATACAAAGGCTTTTTACAAATAATTGCTGAATAAATCAAGTACCTTAGGCTCCAGTACTGAACTTCTTTTGACTCTCTAGGTAACTTCTCTCCAGGTATTCCTTCTTCTATTCCTTCCCTCTAGTATCCTCTAACCAATTACTAGTTTAGAAGAACAGTAACTACTGTTTAACAGACAGAACAGTTTTTGTCCCCAAAACCTTACAGTTTTCCCCATATCCATATTATGTGTTTGCATAGAGAGTTTAAAAAGAGGAAAAGTTACATTCAATAATATAAAAGGGTGACTGAGTGAATGGGTGACAAAGATTGGAGAATACTACAGAGAGTACAATGTGTCATGAGAAGACAGTAGAGCAGGCTAAAATACGATCCTGCAGTTTATCCTTAGGCAAATGTTCCACAGGTTTTAGAGATCTGTGTGCACTGTGATCCCAGAAAACTCACGAGGACCCGAAAACTGCTCAGAAAGCTGGAAGGAAAAATAGTGTGACACAGCATTCCAGTGTTTTTATGAAGAGACCACACCCCCAGCCCCCCTTACCATGGGTATGGCTCATTCCTCTCTCAATACAGCACACAGTGGAAATTTCCACTGCAAGTTACAGCACATTTCCACCCTTTAACCCTACACACACTGAAGTTTTGCAATTCTTTATGGTAGCTGAAATGTATAACCTTTACTTTACTACAGATAACCAATCTGCTTTTTTTTTTAACCTAACCTAACCTAATCTAATCTTTCTTGTTTAATCCAAAAATGTTTTTACAGTTCTAGTGAGAAATACAAGGATAGAATAATTTGAATGATGAGCAGACGTGTTACCAAAATCATAAATATATGTTTTAAATTGAAATAATTTCATACGGGTCAGCATTTTTGTTGATTAAATTGGTAGTTATCTGTGTGGCAAATATGAGTGGTTTTTGTTCTAATATTTAATAGTTGTCACTATGTAAAATGCTCTTTGTTTTATTCACAGCAAATCATTTCCATCCTGAGCATGCTGATTAGCAGGATGCTTCGTGATCAGAAGCCAGCTCCTTTGGTGTTTGATGGGCAGAGCTTTTTAAGCCTGTGCAGCTCAGCAGTGCCATCTAAATGCACGCCCATAAGCCTAAATGTGCATTTGTGAACCATTAAGACCATTTTCTTGTCCTAAAAGGATTATTATTTAAAGCAGGCAGAATTAAAAGAATGTAGCAGATGGGCACAGAAAAGGCAAGGAGAAATGACCAGTGAAAGAGCAGGAAACATTTCCAGGAAAATGGGTTTTAAGGCAAACTTTTGAAAAATAAGAGAATAAAAGATCTAGAAATTAGAGTGATGGGGAAAACAATAGTTCTTAGAGTTGCTAAGCACAAAAAAAAAAAAAATTGATATATGGCTTGGATATACGAGACAAGGGAAAAGGAAAGAAGGGCTGTTTACAAGATACAGTGGACAGATGATGAAACTTCCCAAGATTCCTTCACCTTTGTTTGATTTTTGCTCCCCAGTATTCTACCATTCTCAACACCATTCTGAGAGGCTTTCACGTGGTGGTCTTGTCTGTGACTCCTGCAACTGTGACTTCTCCTGCTGCTTCAGTCCCTGTGCTGCACGAACACACGACAGCAAGGCAGAAAGGAGAGGGTGGAAGGGATGGTCATGCAGTGCCTTACTGTTCCCAGGCAAGAATCTTTTTTCCTGGGAGCCTTTGGCAGCAGGATTAATTTAGTTCAGATCTGGAGTATGAAGGCTTAACAAAGATCTGCAAGCTGCCTGCTCCTTGGCTGTAACCCATTTGTCCTTTTATCTGGACACTAGTGGTAGTATTTCATATCTGCCCAGTGTTATACATTTAGAGCTTCTTAGTTCAAAACATCTACAGTTTTCTGAAAATATGATCTTAATTTTGGTTGACATTTGTAAGCCTTCCACACTTCAGCTTTTCTACTTCTGTGCAAACTCTGAGATTTATATTTCTCCTTCCTTGCCTCACATATTTAAGCTGTTCATTGCTACCCCTACTTGTTTGACACCTCATTTTCTTACCATTCTCAGTTGTATGTCTTGAGAACCAACCTCAGCCACACTGTGCACTACCTGCTGCAACATTATTTGCTTGGGCTGATCTTTTAAAAATGCTGACACTGAAAGCCACATTCCTGCCCCTTTATTTGACCATGGTCTTCCCATATTCGCAAACTTTCCACCTGCCACCTCATTAATTTCAAGCTTCTTGTCCTTCATAATTTCTTACAATTCTTAATTCTTTTTTCTAGCATGAAGAGATTTCCTTATCTTCCCATATCAGGAAGTACTTTCAGGCATAAGAAAGTTGAATGATCCAATTATTTGAATTTCAAATCTTGCAAAGACTCAGAACCTAGACAGATTGTTCCTGTTCTTTTTGGGCATACTGAGAATAAGGGGACTATGTGCATATCATTGTTACTATCAGGCTGCAGTAATCTCTGTTAGTATTTGCAGATTTCTGTGTCTGGGGTTGACTTGTGTGGATTATTTTTCTGATGCCCAGCAACTGAAATAATGATTTTGATTAAATGATTTAAGGTATAGGTTGTAAGATGACAAAGTGCCCATTGTATTAATATAGTTTGATGCAGAGTCTCATGTTTGAGTGTCTTAAATAGAATGCTGTTTGAGACCTCATTATGTACCAGAGACCCATCCATATTGTTGCTTACCAGTCCTCCAAACTCTGTCATCTACAGATTTTAGCACTTAAGATTTTACCTTTTCTTCTAGGTGACTGATAAAAGATAGCAATACAGACTCAGTTGTCGTACAGAAGGGTGGGAAGAAGTACTCCTGTCTTGGCATCTTAGCTAAAAAAGGTCAGCTGGGTTGTCAGGCTCTATTTCCATGATGTTTATACTGATGGATGTATTTTAGCACCATGTAAAAATTCTGTATTAATTAATCTGTATTAGTGATCGATTTTGTTAGAATCAATCTTAAGTGGATAAATAGGAAGTTATCTGGACAGCCTCCCTTTTAAGTATATGTTTTCAGCATTAGTTTTCTGGAACTTTTCCAATTCCAACAGTTACTGAAAATCCACAGTTATGGTTCAGATAACTCTGAACTTGTTAAAACTTTAAATGCAAATTACATTGAGCTACTCATTTCCCCTCAAACTCGCCAGTATTTGTATGACATCCCTGCTTAGTTTTTGCATGGAAATTGCATAATTATCTTCCTTAAATAAATAAATAAATAATCTGCTTTTTTTAATTCCGCAAATACAGACTAGAAGTAATAACAGTATGCTGCCTTTTACTAACATTTTACCATATGTCTCTGTGGCCACGGTCTATATCCAATATTAGGAACCTATACATCGGAAAATCTCGTTATTTTCCTTGTCACCTAAGATTTCTTCTTAGAGCTGTTGATTTCTTTAACAGTTTTCTAAAGTGACCAGGTTTTAGTTTATTTTTCTTGCTGACAGTTTTCTGCTTTTTCTCTTTGAGTATATATTTTCATATATAGGTACAGATATACATAGAGATCCTTGCTGCTGCCACATTTATCAGAAAATGTCTTTGCTTTCCAAATTTTTCATGATATCTTTAAAATGCTTTCTCCTACCATTCACATTTTTCTCCCAGTCTGCTGATTCACTGATTTTTAGCAATACAAAATTAGCCTTTTAAAAATACTGACAGATATATAAATAAAAGCCATATTAACAACTTCCATTTTCTTCTGTTTGCCTACAAAATCTTCTCAAATTAGAGTTTCTTGACACTTAACTAAAGCTACTTTTTCTTTAAATGTCCAGGTCTTCTTTATCTATGCCGTGACTTTAGAGTTATAAATTTATTATTGATAATTATTGTTACCAATATTTCAGTAATGATACTTAGAGATCAAAAAGTTGGAAGAATAAGCATGGATGCATTCTGTTCACATGATGAGTGGGTATACTGCATTACCTGTTTTCAGATGTCATACCATTATTTGTATTTTTCTCAGACTGAGAGAGCTGTGATAATACAGCTTTCTAGCCTACACGTTATGACCTGGTTCTTTCAGTGATGGTTTCATGTTCACTGGCATGATAGGTACCAAGCCCCACACAGTATGTTGCTTTGTTTATCCTTTCAGACATGGATCTGTAAGCGTTCAAGAACTCTATCTTCTCAGTGACTTGTGAAAAAGCAGTGCCATTTTTGATGCAGACTGAGAATCTCTTTTCACATTTTGCCCACTCAGTTCTTCCCAAGTAGTTGCAACTGAGTGTGAAGTGGAAAGTTACAGGTATGCCTGAGAGTAAACCTTCCAAATTACAGGCTGAGGTCAGGCAAACTGTGAGCAGTATCCTAACAGTTCTTTCAAATCAGAGCAAACAAAGCTTCAGACCTTGTAAAATATTTAAAGCTGTGTGAAACTCAGCAGTTTTTGCTGGCAAGTTTTTGGTCTGGCTTCAGTTTGCATAAGGTTTGCATACACTGAGAATTCAAACAAAAATGTAAGAGGGAACTCAGCTAAAAGCATCGTGTTTTTGATAAAAACTTCAAAGCAAATAATCGTGATGACTTTCACTAAAAATCTATGGCATAAAAATTATTCACACCTTGGTCCAGGTTTATCAAAAAGCTTAGAGTTTTGTTTTCCATTACAGATGTAAGAACAAAATTCAAGTTATAAGGAAAGCAGTTGAATCTTATTGAATGGTATCAATATAGAAAATTTGAGAGCTCTGAAAATATTGTTGTTGTTTCCTTTGAAAATTGGGGTTCCTTAATCACTCTCACAGTACCATTGTGCAGATTCTTCAGTCTCATATCAACTTTTAATTTGATCTGCAGGAAACCAAATAATAGTATTAAATTATTTTAATAGGGAATTAATCTGGCTGTGCAAAGAAATAGAGAAAGGAATACCAGCTTCCTCTAAATCCTTAGTACAACAGCTTTCAGTTGATGAACAGGCTAGGTTGAAGTATGTGTCTTCAGATTTTCATTTAATTTATTACAGTGAATGTGGAGCATATAAGATCAGTAAATTCAGGAATCTCAGAAATAAAATTAATTGAAGCTTTTTGTCAGTTTTTGGAGCAGTATAGGACCCTTTGTCGTGTTCTTTCCTATGTTCTCAAACACAAATTTACATCTGATAGAAATGAAACAATATGGAAATGTGGAGGCACATACTGCATGCATACAGCTTTTTTCTACGCATACTAAAATTGTCAGGCTGGCTTGAGTTCAGTAAACCAGGGCCTTAAAATAGCTATGTGATTCAGATGGTCAGAATAATCATTATCACCTTCATAATGACAGGTGTAGGAGCAATGCAGAATACCTACCTTGCCTGCTCCAGCTGATGTCACAGTCAAAATTGCTGCTGACATCAGTGGGACATAACCTTAGAAGCATAGAATGGTTTAGGTTGGAAGTGACATTAAAGATGATATAGTTCAAACCCCCTGCCATGGGCAGGGACACCCTTCACTAGACCAGGTTGTTCAAAGCCCCATCCAGCCTGTGCAAGTGGCCTTCCAGGGATGGGAAATCCAGTTTCTCTGGACAACCTGTGCCAGTGCCTCACCACCCTCACAGTCAAGAATTTCTTCCTAATATCTAATCTAAACCTGCCCTATTTTAGTTTAGGGCCATTGCCCCTGATTGTCCTATCACTCCATCCCCCTGTAAAAAGACCCTCTCCAGCTTTCTTGGAGGCCCCAAGAAAAGCAGCTCTAAGTTTTCCTGGGAGTCTTCTCCAGGCTGAACAACCCCAACTCTCTCAGCCTGTCTCTATAGCAGAGGCACTCCAGACCCCAGACCATCTTTGTGGCCTCTTCTGGAGTCACTCCAGCAGGTCCATGTCCTCCACATGCTGGGGACTGCAGAGCTGGACACAGCTGTCCAGGTGAGGGCTCACAACAGTGGAGAAGAGAGGGACAATGTGTATCTTTAAACTAAAAAATAAATGTATTATCTTGGCATCTTTCAGCACAATTCTCCAATATCTCCAANATTAAAGATGATATAGTTCAAACCCCCTGCCATGGGCAGGGACACCCTTCACTAGACCAGGTTGTTCAAAGCCCCATCCAGCCTGTGCAAGTGGCCTTCCAGGGATGGGAAATCCAGTTTCTCTGGACAACCTGTGCCAGTGCCTCACCACCCTCACAGTCAAGAATTTCTTCCTAATATCTAATCTAAACCTGCCCTATTTTAGTTTAGGGCCATTGCCCCTGATTGTCCTATCACTCCATCCCCCTGTAAAAAGACCCTCTCCAGCTTTCTTGGAGGCCCCAAGAAAAGCAGCTCTAAGTTTTCCTGGGAGTCTTCTCCAGGCTGAACAACCCCAACTCTCTCAGCCTGTCTCTATAGCAGAGGCACTCCAGACCCCAGACCATCTTTGTGGCCTCTTCTGGAGTCACTCCAGCAGGTCCATGTCCTCCACATGCTGGGGACTGCAGAGCTGGACACAGCTGTCCAGGTGAGGGCTCACAACAGTGGAGAAGAGAGGGACAATGTGTATCTTTAAACTAAAAAATAAATGTATTATCTTGGCATCTTTCAGCACAATTCTCCAATATCTCCAATATCCATGTTTAATAACATGTTCGCCCCCATGCAGTTGGAACAATTACTCATCAGATACAAAACCTACTGCTTACATACCTGAATGTTATTTTCTTGCCATTATATCAGTAGACAAAATATTTTAAAAGAATTTAAAGAGCAGTTATTGAGTGGTTGTGGAGCTTTTTTTTTCAAACTGTAGTTCTCTGGAGGGTGGGGGGATGGATACCAGTCTTATTGCTGTTTTGCAATTAAATTATTGTTAACGTTGATTAGAAGAGCTCCAATGTGGCAGTATAGTAGCAAAATGTCACCTCCTGTATAGGAGGTAAATTCTTCATTATTAAATAGTTTTCACATAAATTAGGAAAATTCCATAACTTAGAGATTAAAACAGTGTTCCATTTATAAACCATGCATCCTCAATTTCCTGATGGAAAACTGAATGGGAAATTCAGGATGTTTTTAATACAAGATTGTAGCACTTCTTAGTGCCAAGTGAAAGACACTTGTTTGTCCCTTCTGGAACCTGTTAACATTAAAACAAACTAGTTTTTGTCATTGAACATTTGAAAATCCCATCAGTTCCTCTCTTCATTTATGACTTTTCTGCCCAGTTTACATTCTCTAACTAATCTGGACTTTGTCGGTAAATTTTAGAAAATATATGTGGAAGTTAGACTAACACCTGTTAAAAGAATACTGTAAAAAAAAAAGAACTTTCTTTAAAGAAAAAAAATTACACTTTTCTAGCAGCTTGCAATTTGTTTTTAAAACATTTTAAGATTTTAAGGAACAAGATTACTGATTCAGATGAACACAGAAAATCAGATGGATTAATTCTTGTAATTACAAAGGCTGTTAAGAATCTTATAATAATTACTAAAGAGTTTAATTTCTTTAAGGCTTGAAATAGTGTGTAAAGGAAATATTTTATATATGCTGTTGAATTCATAATTTTTAAGTGCTTTTTTTAGAAAAATGTAATTAGTGGTGTTGTAGAATCCCAGAAGATGTGGGATAATGTGTATGTCTCAAACACTGATATCTGGATAGCTGTGGAGCCAGCCAAGGAGTGTTGGTAATAACACACTATGAGAAGGAACAGGATGTGGCTGGAGAAGGGGCCATACAGAGGTAGGGCAGCACTTTTTGGGACAAATGTTCTTGTTTGGCTTCTGGAGATCAGCACAACACAGAGCAAGCACAGGAATGAGGTTGAGAAGTGGGCATGGACTGCAGGGGGGACCAAGACTGGAGGGGGGACCCTTAAGCCCCCAGCCCATTTCCAGAGCAGTCTGAAAGAATGGACTGCTCATGATAACTGATTCTCAGAAAGGGAGAAACTCATTTGTGTAGCAGGCAAAATGTACCTATACAAATGTGTTCCCATGAGCCCCAGGTGCACCTGTGGTCCAGGACACTGGATACCCCATCAGGTGGTTCCATGCTGGAGCCAGGACTGGTGATCTCTCATTCTCCCTTTCTTCCTTTCACTCTCTATCACTAACTTCTAATTCGCCCCTCTCTTCCCTTTCACCCTACCCCTTTATCCAAAATCCAATGCTCTGTGTTTATATTAGGGGATCAGGGACTAACTTATACCAGTTTTCAAGCCAAGTGTGTAATTTACTAATAAAACTATTGTAAATTTACAGACCCTCTGATTTTTGTCCTTCCTTTCTACCATGAGCATCTATGAATCTTGGGTACTCCCTTCCCCTTAAGAGTGGGATGCCATAAATGGATGTCACTGTATTTAAATGGATATATTAAAATTGTATGTTTATATTGATAGATTTAATCTCTTAGACAAAAGACTGAAAAAGTGACAGAAGCATAGGAAAAATTTGGAAATAGATATTATCACATTCTTTCTTCTATGGGAATTTTAAAAGGCTCATCTTCTCAACATGTCTATTAAAAGAAAATACATGTAAAATTACTAACTACATGTCATTTTATGAAGATAATGAATCAAAAACTGTTTAAAAGTCCTTGGGAAAAAAACTTAAAAACCTAAAACTCTTGTAATATTTACAGCATTTTCAGCTGAACAATCTGCAAAAGGTGACGATGGTCATTGATCTTAACTTGAGGAAGTATGGCCTCATCTGGAAGTACTCAGTCAGGAGGTATATAACTAAAAACTGTGATTCTGGTGCAGATTTGACTTCATTGTCTGTGTATCTGCTTCTCTCCTTTTTGAGCTCTAAGACACAAAGGCAGCTACGAATTGGGTTTTTTACAAAGCTGTGTTGAGATTTCTGTGTGTATCATAGTTACTGTAGAAAGGCCCTCCCTTCCCTTCTCCATAAATATGCAGCTGATCTTCATCAGATTCTTCTTGCTCGTGGCATCGTCTCCCAATCAGATGTGATGTTCCCTGCTGCGGGTGTTGTACTCTCTCACTGTATCCAGCCATGGTTCAGGGGTTTTAGGACCCAAGATTGCATCTGGAAGTCTTTTGTCTCCCCTTTTGTATCTTTCCTGTCTACTGCCCAGTGACTGCAAGTTTCCTGTACATTTCTGTTCTCCTTTCCACACCTTCAGTCTATTGAAACCACTCTTCCCTCCATCCAGAGCGTAGAAGTCTCTTTTCTTCTTCTCCTGATGCTGGTTTGTTTTCCAAACCACTTCAGCTGATTAAGCTGGGCTTTAGACTCACAGTTGACTTTCTGCTAATTTGTGAACGTGGATAATCAATCCAAGCAGTTGAGTTGTGTATTCCTCATGCTGGGCTAGGGAAAGAAGAAGCTGGCTTTCATATAAGCAGAGATCAAACTGTTTAAATGTTCTTTTGGTCTCAGTGGGGCTTTTAGTCAAATATTAATTAAAAATTAGCTACAGAGCTATTGTTTTAAATTGTGTAGACAAAATTACTTCACAAATCTTGTTGAAGCCAATAGTGTATTTTGAAATTTGTGGAAGGGACAAACTGTACAGAAAGAAAACCAATTGTGCATATTTCTGACAGCTGACAGTGCCAGTCATGAGCTGAAATTGAAAATTCTGACTGTATTGGAAGTGGAGATTTATTGGAGTGTGATTTTTTAAAAAATTTCTTTTAAAAGGGATCTAATTAAAGAATAGACAGGAAATATCCAAGTTAATAAATACAACTTCACTTTTGAATTTTAAATATCAAATACAACAGGCTGTAGAAGAACAAAATAAACAACTTGACCACATTGTAGCATTAGATATTTAGCAAACACAGTTTTGGAAAATCTTTTATTAAATTTTCTACATGAATGTGATGAGGTAAATTTTCCTCTATTTCAAATTTTTCCCTCTTTAAGGGGGTGTAATATTGTGTTCTTGCTTCTTTATATCCTTTACTTTCAGATCTCTACCTGAAAGAACTTAGGTGAATTGAAGCAATGGAATAAAAATCCTTTAAAAAGTTTTGAAGTAAAATCACGCTTCTGAACAAGTAAAGTAGAAAAAATGCACTTAATAGTTGCACATAAAGAAGATGTAGAAAATAAGTGTGCATGTGTACTATGAGCTTTGGACTTTCTACTTATGTGAATTGCCCTGGGTATTGTAATAATCAAGAACCTGTTTTTAGGTGTATAGATGAATGTGGCTTCACTAATTTACAGGAGATTCTCCTAACAACATGCAGAACACATGAGGAATGAAAACTAAGAAATACAGCTGGATCAAAAAACCCTGCACCATTATTGTCTATCTTGCACATTGTAGCAGAATATAAAGAGTACTCCAAAGAAACTTTGATTGAAAATTCTCAATTAATATTGGTGATTTAACAGAAAGAAATTAGGTTTCTATCCAGTCACTCAGGGTCTCATGGTTTGTAATTTTATGAAGCTTTGTAATCAGTTAGAATTGTTAAATTTCTTCCTTATGTCACTATTATTTGTATTGCTTACATATTTTATATTTGGAACAAACCCTGTTACAACTTAGTCACAAGTGTCAGCAGAAATTTAAGTGATTCCCTAACACCTTTAAGGACAAACTCTGGAACCCAAACTGATGAAGAAAGCTGAAATTATGTCAATTACTTTATATCACCCTAGGTTTTGGTTTTACACATCAGCTATCCCGAGGCTGTAATTCAGTAAAGAACTTAAGCATATGCTTAGGTCATATTCAAATAAATGGGATTTAAACATAATCTTATGCTATGTACAGATACATATACATTGAAAAGCTTTGTCACATAGGGATGATTTGGTGAACTAGAGCTAAATCAGCATTCTTTTCTTAAGTTTTCCAGGTTTTCACTTAAATTACTTTTTTTTCTGACTTACATTTTACAAATTATTTTTAGGATGAGCAGTCTGCTAGCAATAAGACTTAAAATTTGATGTCTTTATTTGCACTGAATGCTATCTTTTTTATGTTTTCTTTTTTTTTTTTTTTAAATCTTTAAGATGAAAAATTAAAAGTCTGGCTAGACTAGAGATACTTTTGTATGGTTGAAGACTCTTGTGTATTTATCCAAATGAACTCTATGATTGTCTTTCAAAAAGCCCTGTCCAGCCTGTGCAAAATGATACATAATATAAACCTGTTACGTGCAGAGTAAGAATATAAATCTTCCATTTTATTAGAAAAAAAATTAGAATGCCTGTAAGAGTATAAATATATGGCAACTAATCTTCACTAATTTAGGAATGCAGGCTGCTTCCATGTTTCATTTTTGGGATCTGCTTTCAAAAGGCACTTCATGAGGGCATGGGCATATCTTGTTTAGGGCTATGACTTCTTCTGATGTTAACAGATTGTGTAAACTTACATATTTGAGGGTCAGAAGAGGAGTAAGCCTCAAATATTTACACCTATAAGACATCCTGTGTTTAGTATTATGTATGTAAGAATGAAAGGCTTTTGATACTGTAAACCCTAAACCTGGATATAAAAAAAGAGAATACAGCCCCAGTAAATGAAAAAAATCTTTTTATTCCACAATGTGATTATAGGTCTAATTAGTAGTATTAGAATTGACATTTGAACACATCACACTACATTTTTGCATTAGCCTGTATAAATAAAATGTTTTTATCAAATTTGCATTTGCCTGCATGGCAGATGTGCTGAGCATTATGCACTTGTCTGGAAAAAAACTTCAGAAACTTGATGTGGAGCCAAAACATGCATGGAGACAAGTAAATTGCCAATTGTAACATTTTTTGCCAGCAGCTTCCTTAGTCAAGCAAATCAAGAACCATTCTATCTGCACTAAAATCAGACAGCTTCAGACTCTGCTACCATTTTAAAACTTTCCCTTAGCAAAGACACTGCAGTGGAAAATCCCCAGCTCAGAGGTGGGGATGGAGAAAATGTAATCATTTACCTGTCACTATGTGTGCCTGTAACCAGGAGCAGCTTTCCAGGTATTCCAGCCCTCTGTTACAGAACTCAAGTGTGGAAAAGGATCAGAAATAGCGTAAACAGATTATAAATGAGAATGTTTTTCATAAAAGCACATAGCTAGAGCACAACTACATTGTAATCCTCAACAAAAAAAGGTGTTTTTAACTTATGTGCAAGCAGGGAATGATGATGTTGCTGTGTGTTCACCTTTCGTTCTCCTCTCTGATGGGGCCTTTCAGCCCTCTGAAATAATTGAGACAGAAAGAAAAGCCTTTGGACAAACATCACAGGGTATGTTCAGGGCATGGCTAATCTCTGTGCTACATTGCTATCGCTGTGTAGTCTAAATACTTGAAAGACCCATATGTCATATAGAAACCCACCCCATGTTCCCAAGTATGTAGTTTCAATCTGGTGATACACATCAGGGCTGTTAGTTTCTATATTCTACTGATAATAATTATAGTAGAGAACAAAAGGTGATCCTTGAAGGAAATTTTTCATATCATCACCATCTTCATAATTTCCAAAAATTAAATCCCAAGTATTTTCTTAAGTGACATTTTGCCTCACTGGGTTTACCTTCACTGCAAAGCTGATTGGATTCACAATGTGAGTGTTGCTCCTGCCTTAAATCCGTTCACCCAGAAATGCCCACTCTTCTTTCAGCTCAGACTGGCTTTCTGTTGTGGGGTGAACTGGCCTACAGCTCAAACCAGCACAGCTCAGCAGCAGCTAACACAGCCATTCTGAGGAAGAGTTACTGGCTCATTCCGTTTACCATTGCTAGGACACATGTGATCTTCCACGTTCTCTAGGAAGGATTGTGGTGAATGATTAGGTTATCCCTGGGGGCTTGTTTCTAGAAGGCAGATTTCTATACAACAAACAGTAGTACCAGCACAGATTGAGCAGCTGCAGGATTCCAACAGTCACAGCCAAACTCAGATCTAGCAGCTGAAGTTATTGGAGCTGCCAGTCTTCTGCTCTGCTGGGCCACCAGAAATCACTGCCTCAGTGGCTGGAATGTTGTTTGCTGATCAATGGAACTGTTTTAATTGTTTCTTAGCTAAACCAGTTCATTAGCCACTGCATTAAAACCAGTTATCACTGACTCAATTCTGCATCAATAGGAGAGAGCTCTAGACTGTGGTTGCCATGTTCAAACCCCTGTTGGTGGCTTCCTGCACAAGAACTGGGCTGCTGGAAGGGGATGTTAACCATAGCTGGTAAATCCATTTGCAGTTATCTGCAGCACCCCTGAGGCAAAGCCATCACTGACTTTAGTTTGTTGTAGAGCACTGTTCCAACAGGTAAGTCAGTTGTTTTAAGAAACAACAGTTTCATGAACAGTTCAGCCACCACTGTATCAGGAATGGGCCAAACTGGAGATGAAGAGAACTGTCAGCTGCCTTTGTTCATAGATTTGGGACCCAAAGTGGGCAAGTTAACATGAGAAGATAATCTCATTCTTTTAATCCCCCTTAATAAGGCAGACATAATGATTGTGTCTGTGTTTGACCTTTGTAAAATATGACCTCTATTAGCTGCATGAATCTGCAGACTTGATTGCCATGCAGAAGATGGCAAATTTTCCCAGATTTCTCAGGCACAACCCACAGAGTGGTCATATATCAAAAACAGGCATACAGAAGTCATGTAGAAAAGAGAAGCTTTATTAATGTTTTGTCAGTTTAGCAATGCACAATAGAATGGCATGCATTTGAATTATGTATGTCCACTGGAATCCCTGTTATTCTAATAAAGACTGTATTGGTATGGGAAACATGTCTAAGGCAGGTTAAACAATAGAAGAACCATTGCACATAAGAAGCGTGAATACATAAAAAGTTAGATTCTTACAGAATTATTCATAGAGTTTTTCAATTGCTTTTAACTTTTAGTCAGAACCAGGCACATTTCTATGGCTCTTGTATAGTTAGACCAATTTTTAGTTTTGGTGCAGAAATCGGCAGGTGCCATAATAATTTTTATGGCCATTACACAGCATGGCTGGCTATAGTATTACAATCATACTGTAAGCATTATGATTCTGTGAAACTAACAAAGACTTTCCACCCTTTCTTAAAATGACAGTTTGATTACAAAATTATGCTTCCCTATATGGACAGTGGGACACATGTGAGAGGGTTTTATACATAGTAGTAAAATGAATTAAAACAAGGAAACTTTTCTATAAAATTTCCTCTATGAAAAAGTCTGTCTTTCATGTTGCTGAATTCTCTCTGGGATTTTCAAATAGGAACCCTTAGAGTGCCAGATCCTTCAGCAAAGTGTAATTGAAACGAAATAGCCTTTTTCCTTTGTAAGCCAGCTGTCCTTCAAACTTAATATACATTTATTTCACAGGCAGCAAAATGTCATTTATAATCAATTTCTAGAAAGAAATACCTCACACCATTTCAAAATAACTTGATTTGGAAGTGTCAATATGCTCTGAAAGATTTGTAAGCTACCATTCACAACTGGAAAAAAATATCTACCTGTCCTCAAAGGTTTGACCACTAAAACAGGTAGGTTAAATAGGAGAGTCCTTCAGTTGTGTAAGACTGGCCCATTACAAACCAACATTTGTTTGTGAGTTTTCTGTTAAAATTAGATTTGTGTACGTGTTTGGACATGAACAACTGTCAGACGACTTGGATTTTGAATGAGTCCACTGAGTGTAATTTATGTGGTGTCTCATTATTTTTAAACACACAAGTCTTTTTTTTTCAGTATTGGAGGCAGCACAAATAATGCATTGTTCCTAGTAGTGTATATTCTACCACAATATAGATGTATCAAGAGTCTTGTATTTCTTTTCTTCTCTGTCTTTGAGAACATGATTTATTAAAGGAAAACAGAAGGTAGAAGCTAGAAAGAGAATTGAGGCTGTAAATTCCCAGTTTTTTGCAATAGAAAAGTATTAAAAAACATTATTAAAAAGATGGGGTTTGAGTTAAATACATAGGGAGATCATGTACCCAAAGGTATGCAATGATCTTATTGTGAAACAGTGGATCATCCTGAATTCAAACAAGACTTGCAAGAAGCAGAAGCAAATAAATCTGGCATCAGTTTCTCTCTGTCACTCAAGCATTTATATTTGAAAAATGAGCAGTAGCCCAGAAGGAAACAGGAAAACATTGGAGACCTTACCTTGGCTGTCTTTATGACTTACATTGTCTGGAGTATACAAAGGCACTGGAACCAGTGATATGACTTAAATATATATATATATATATATATATGTAATTCACATTTATTAAACATTCCAGAACTGATACATGTTTGATCAAAAAAGTGAGATATTCTTGATAAATTTATTGTTGACACTGAAAATTTATATTCAGCCTTTTAGTCAATATTGACAGGTAACATTGACTTTCTCTAGAAAGGAAGCATAAAGAGAAGAAGAATGCATCCTAAGTTATTACGGGCAGTCCATTCTTTCAGGCCTTTCTGGAAATGGGCTGGAGGCTTTGGAGGTCTTGGATAGTCTTGATCCACCCTACAGTCCATGTCCACTTACTGGCCTCATTCCTGCACTTGGACTGTACTGTGCTGTGCTGATCTCCAGGAGCCAGAACCAGGACATTTGTCCCAGAAAAGTGCTGCCCTACCTCCACGCCCTGTTCTTTCTCACAGCATGTTATTACCAGCAATCCTTGGTTATTACCAACAATCCTTGTGTGTTACCACATTTCCTTGGTTGAGTTCACAGTTTATGTCTAAGACATAAACAACAGTCCCTGGTCTTCTGGGATTCTACAGCACCAATGAACTGTTCTGGGTACAGTAGGTTTGAAATAGCACTTGGTTGAGGAGCAGCAGATGTTAACTAACTTCTTGCAAGCAAAACAGTATAAGTTTCTGATTGTCATTTAAAAGTCAAATGCCGGCAAGCAATCAGTTAAAGCTGTTCTACTCTATTGTAAAATAATTGGGAATCACTTTGGCTACATCTAAACTAATGTCCTAGATAACTTCCAAGGACTGTCCCAGAGGTACAAGGCTCTTCCTTTGTTCATTGCCTTAGTCTCATCCACACAACACAGTGCCCTGAATGCCCTTGGGTGGCATATTTCATCCAAAAGCTATTGCACCATCTCAGCAAAGCCCTTAAATAACCATACTGATCCCAGTTCATATGTGCATTTGAAAGGTGATCTACCTTGTCATCCCATATAAAGGGTGCTCTCTCACTCCATTCGTCTGCCAGACTGATGTAGCAAAAGGCAGAAGGGCTGGCTTCTCTGAGAAATTAGACTTCTACATTCTGTCAGTATTGTCTGTCATGGCACCCACACAGGGTACGACACAACATCAGGGGAGAAGATCTCTGTTTTATAAGAACACACACTTTATTGATGAGACCCCCCAAACCCCTCATTGTCAGAGAGGACAAAGGATCTTTGTTTTCCTCCCAACAGTCCCTACTGTGAGAGCAGATCAGACTCCCAAAGCATGTAACACAGGGACCAAAGATGAACATTTTCAGTCCTCTCTCTTGAAGGTGGCCTCCAGATCAAGAAAAAAGGCTGCCTGAAAGTGGCTCAGTTTGGGGGAAACGGTGTAAGCAGTCTCTAGAAGTAAAATTACAAAGGAACAAAAAAAGCCTACTAGATCGGGGATTTTGCTTAGTTTTCTCCCTTGCCCAGAACTCATGCTCCATAAGACTGTTAAATTGGGTCTACAGAGAAGATTTTGATCATTTATTTCAGTCATCCCCAAGCCTTCATGTTTCAGCTGACTTTGGTGAGGAGAGACACAGCTCCCAAATTCCTCACACCAACATACTGGACCACCAATATCTCTCAGCATATGTCATTCTCAATTCTTTTGTGTTGTGCTTTGGCAGGATACAGGCCAGTAAGGCACAGGCAAGAGCTTCTCAAAGAAGACAAAGTAATGGAGCCCATGGAAAAGGAAAGTCTGTTTATGAATAAAGGACAATAGGTAGATAAAAGTCTGGGCATGAAGAGAGGTGGAAGTTTGCTCCATCTTATAAGCACCCATGGAGGGAGGCATCTCTAGGGAATCCACAGATCATGAAACCACTGGTTGCAAGGATGAAGTGTTACTTCTGAGAGTACCCAAAGAGGAGCAGTGGCCTGGCCTGCAATACAAACAGGAGCATGACAGGGTACTCACAGAGCATCTTTTGCGTGAGTTTCTTATCCCTCCTGTAGCCTCTCTGTCACAATGGACCTGGCTGTTTCCAGGCTAACCTGGAGGATACTGGATTGCTGGAGGAAAGGTGTTTGAATAAACATGTAAAACATTTTACACTCCTGCTTACTACCACCTTCTCAGTACTTCATCCCTTTATTCCTTTTACATGGTCTTCTTTTATTTCTCCTTCATCTTTTTAGCCACTCTCCCTAATATTCCTCCATTCTAACTTTAGTATAAATACAGCTGGTCTGTCAAACACAAATAATTACCATTTATTATAATGCATAATTATAAATTTTATGAATATAGATGGTGCATTACTGTGAATATGTATGGCCTTTCATATTTCTTTATGTATAAAGAGAAATATTTAATAATTACATATTTATGTAAATAATCTGAATAGTTTTTCAGTTTTGGAGGATACAAAGCACATTCAGCTGTGGATCACTGAGATTTTTTAAAAATTTATTTCTATGTACTCAGCCTTATAATGGGCTTTTTGGTTTCTGCCTTTTTTTTTTTTTCCCTGAGTCCACCAGTCTGTTTCCAGGAAAAGAAATCCTTTGCAAATCCCTGAAGTTTCTGCCCAGTTTTAACTCATCTATTCATCTTTTGTCTTTTTTGCGGTAAACTCCCACAACAAATTTGCTGGACTTTCAGCAGAAGATCATGTCCTTTGATTAGCTAACAGATTTTGATTTAGGACCGAAACTTCGAGAAATATGTTTTTTTAGATTTTATTTATTGAAGTTTGCATTAAAGTGAACATACTATCAATAGCTTCAAAGACTCCAGAGGAAAGATTTCTCATACTTGTATACCCTTCACCAGGATGAGCATAATCTCATTTCCAGTTCCCAGAAATGAAATACAAGCCCAGTATAAGCCAAGTTATTCTAAAACAAGTAACTGTGTCTGAATTCAAGAGTAGGGAACTCCTGAGAAGAATAAAACTCATGAAGCTTATGGTTTTAATTACCAATAAATAACTTTTCATCTTTGGTCTCCTTAGACTTCTGTGTATCAGCTCACTATAAATTTCAAGACTGGGCACTAGATGGTTAATTATTTCTGCAAAGGACAGTTTCAGTCAGCCTTTCAGAATGTAAGGCTAGGGTTTCAAAGGAGCCTAGCCAAGATAAGTACTCATCATCCAATGGATGTCAAAGGGTCTTAAACCTCTTAAGGATTTCTGAAGGGAAAGTAGAAACAGAAGACTCTTGTTCCAGGCAGACTCACAAACACAAAATATTTATTAGTCACCAGTGGCAGGTTTCATGCTAGAACTGCAAGAGTAATGAATCTGATTCTTTTGATATTTTACTGGGGAGCTAAGAAGTCACTTGTAGACAACAAGCAGCTCTCCTGGCTACCCTTAAAAACATCAGTTTGAAATCGTTTAACTCAATAAATAAATAAAACAAAATGCATAATACTCCACAAAATTAAAATGAATCTTTCTTGACCTTTCAGAAACAAGGACAACGGAGATTATAAAATACAGAACTGAACAATTATTTTTTTCTCTGCTTTTCAGAACTCCTTAACTTGAACTAAAATAAATTAATTCAGAAAACACACACAATTTTAAACCAAAGATTCATCAGATTTTAAACTTTTTGTTTCTTCAAGTGGAATTCTGCTTTGCCTGGGTTGTACAGCAGCATTTCTGGTCTACTGTGAGCAGCACTCTGCTGTTACGCAGTGCTGAATAGTCTCCTGGAAGGACTCTAGGGACTTCTGGGAGGCTGCAATACACTTCCATGACATCATAAATCTTTCCAGATTTACTCTTCTCCTTCCTGTCTTGATCCACAGAGGCATGCAAATGCTTTTAAAGCTAAAAGAGAAGGAATCCTGAATGTACTTCAAAAAATCTCAGAGTATTTTAAGTATTATTTTAATATTTTAAGTATTTTAATTTTGTTTTTGGCAGTGAGAGTTGGCAATACTGGTTTGGCTCAAAGCGATTGGAAGAAAGTTACAGGCAATGTTAGTTTACTGCCTCTCTGAAAAACTGCCAATTCTTTTTGTCTTTTCCTGTGTTCTTGACTGTCCAGTTATTTCTGTTAGGACAAAAACTGTATCATTTCTATTTATAACAATTCATTTTCAATGGAAAGAAGATAGTAGTTGATGAGATTACAGAATGGAAGAAGTAGGTAATTTTGAAAGGAAATGCTTCTCTTGCTGTGGAAATATTTTGTATCATTAACATGGATAGGACAGGAATATAGATACAGGTTCTATCTGAATGAGCTATCACACTCTAGAGATACCAAAGCAAATTCTAAGACAGCACATTTGTGTAATAAAAGCAGTTTAGCTGTATTACAGGTCTTTGCTGTTGTTACCATCTCACTGGAACATAGTGGCAATATACACCAACATTCCATGTAGACACTCTCAAAAAAGGTTCACAAAGCCAGTGGTTGGCTGTTACCCTTGAAGAAGATGAATCTTGCTCTGACTGTCAGAAGGATGAAGATTTCTAAAACAGTAACAACAGTTACATTTTTTTTTCTATTAAAAAAAATCCTAAACACAAATTATGATGTTGAAAAGACAGTCAACAATGTGGCATAAAGAATAGTACAAAGGATACTTCTTGGAATACAGGTTTTAAACATCCTAAAGAAGGTGGCTTGAGTGATTCCATGTCTGTAAGTACGATAAACCATTTTCCATCATATAGCTAGTTCTGCCTCAACACCTGTGACTTCGCACATGTTGCCTTTGGTTAGCATTGCCTTGGACTGCCTTCAGATGTTGGCCAGCTTTTGACTATTAATATGACAGATTGTGAGATACAAAATCCCTATTTTTCCTAGAATTCATTACACTGCTAACTTTAGTCTTCTGCTGATAAATATTTCCAAGGGCTCACTCTTGCTGCATAGCATGTGTGGTATTTCTGAACAGTGTTCCAGACGAACAGCTGTGTCTTTTCCATAATGTGAACAGACAGTACATATTTATAGCAGGTGCAACACTCTAGATTGAGCTCTTTATATAACTTGGGTTTGTAATCCTGTGTCCAGATGTGAAATTGAAACCTGAGCTTACTTCCTTTGAGGAAGTAAGCCTTTGAGTTCTGAGAACAGATATACTTCTGCCTCAGAAGGACCCAGGCAAGAACAAAGTTCATATTCTAGACCCAGTGAGGAACCAAAGTTGTAGCCTCAAAAGAGGAAGAGGATGTACACCTAAAAAGACTTAGTAAAAGGGCACAAATTATTTGAACTACAGAAATGAAGAAAGTACTTGCCTGTGTTCTTACTAGGGTTCTGTATGTATTCTTTTTAAGTGGTTAGATATGACTGTCAGATAAACTTTTGGAAATCCTAAAGTGCCATTTATTTCTGTGCAAGTCTTGCCAGTTGATGGAGTATGAATTCAGGGCTTTTACATTAGAGGATGCTGTTCTTCAGTGCAGCAGAGAAGTGCACCCTAGTGTTTGGGGTTTCCAACCCCGCCCTTGACCTTGTAAACCTCCACTTCTCATTAATTTAATATGTCTTGAATTGGTTTTTTTTTTCCTTCCTCCAAATCCTTTATTTATTTCAGCACCCTCTTCCTTTTCCCCTGCCCTTATGTGTGGATCACTTTTGAGGAGGAATGTGTGTGCAGATGATTGGTGTGCAGATGTGAGCTGGTGATTTCATCAGTTTGACTTTCCCTCATCTCTTACCAATGTACCTTCTTATTTTATCCTTTTACCTAATTATTATCAGAGTATGCTCAGGTTTTTAGTAAAAGTACATGATAAATGAAGTCAGGAAATAAATATTAACAAAATCACAGTATCAGAAAATCTATGCTTTGATAGGAAGCAGAGACGGTTTCTTTGAAGACATTATGTGACTAACATGTTATACTTCTTAACAACATATAGGGAAGTGACACAACTCTCCAAATCAAAAGAAGCCCAATGTTTCACAAAAGGCTTCGCACCAATCTGAATGCAGGACTTTAAAAAAGCCAGATCCTGCTTTAAGGCTGTTATGTTTAGACATACATGAAATAAATGCTTTGTCATTCTGTCCATGACAGTAGCTTCACAGAACTTCAGAGGAATGTGCAATCCCATAATGCCTTATTTGGGTATTTCTTCCCACGTCTTGTAAATGCACCGGTGGTTCATGCCTTGGGTCGTGAGAATTTATCCCTTACTCATTGATTGGTCTATGTAATTGTTGTTCCTATATACGGTACCTTTTACATCTTATTACTATCTTTCTTAAAGCAAAGCATGTCTTGTGGCAGAGTTCAAAGTTCTGTTTGTCCAGTCTATAAAAAATGTTTTTTCTCAGTTTTAGGGTTTTTATTGTGCAGTTTTGGGATAAGCAGCTGATACCTGAGCTAGGGCTTGGTGCAGGAACACTCAATTCTCTATTACACACAGATGTAGCTATTCTTGGGACATATACTCCTTTGGTTGGACAGTAAATTGGTTTGCTGAATTGCTTTAATTGTGGTGCAATAGCACGTAATATTGGCTAGTTCTCATTTCTCACTAATTTTACACAAGTAAAGTATCCCAGACTTAATGTTCAATGAAGCTAAGTACAGTTATGGAGAAGCAAAGTCATGTAATTACTTATGCTTTGACAGTATGGAAACACATTTTATTTTGTAAGCCAGACACAAAGGGAGGTATCTGCCATTATATTTCCTGGTCAAAAAACCCCATAAAAATATATTTTATAATGTTGTCTTTTACCCTTTATTATTTATTCTCAGTGGTTGTGGGTTCTATAATTTTCATTTCCCTGGCAATTTTTGTCCATACTGAGGAGCTCCACAATCACTATTAAAGAAAGAAACCTTTCTGGATGATAGTGAAATCTGTCATTATCCATTATTCTCGTTATTATTATCTCCGTGTAACAAAGGAGAAAACTGATAAAGCATATGTGACAAAACTACTTGAGTTTACATGCTGAATTTGTTCTCTCTGGTTTCCTCCCAAAAGAACATAAATGCTTCTCTTTCTTATTGATTTGCTTTTAATTTGCTGATCTCTTACACAGAATCATAACCCATCTCTTAATCCCCACATTTGCCACAGTCCCCATGACTCACTTTGGACTTTCAACTTTAACTTTGAGTGGTAGCTTTTAATTCCAGCCCTTCCTTTGTGTGTTAGCCTGCTTGGCTTTCTGATTTTTGTGGAATAAATCATATTAAAAAGCCAGCATTTGTAACTTAGCTCCTATTTGTGTTTGTCTAGTGATGAGAAACTCATCTGATAACAAATTAATTCTTTCCACTGCAGTAATGTTAATTATAGTAATTTTAATTTACTGCATGACAAGCTATCACATAAAAGCATATTCATGCAGAGCTACTTCCTTTAGGTCTTGTTTACTCCAAAATACCACAAGTTGGCATCTGGGAGCAGTTGATCAACTTGACCAACTATGCACATGTACACACAAAGGTAAGGTAATATAAAGATGTTGACACTAAAAACAAAACCAAAACAAATTACTCAATGATAGGGAGATTATATCAGCCCAGTAGCTTTCATGGGGCTTGATGAAGTTTCTGTGCTCAGTAAAAGTTTATTAAGAGGAAGTTCAGGTGGAGCAGGATGTGAAGGTCTCGAAGAGGGCAACAAATCTGGTGGGAGGGCTGGGAGATATTTCCTGTGAGGAGCAGCTGAGGACTTTGGGCTTGCCCAGTTTGGAGAAATGGAGGCTTTTTTGAGTCTCCTTCCTATGCAAAGACCAGGTGTATTGCAACCCCGAATCTACTTGTCCTTGCTTTTGGAGCAGGTGAAAGGAGAACATGCTGTGAGCATTAGCAGCGATACACTCAGTTACCTCACTGAGCTCTCCCCTGTTCAGCTGTTTTACCACACAACTGAACAGACAGGCAGACCAGAAGGTCTGTCACACAGTCCCCTCTCACACACAGCATTGGAAACAGTCTGAGAAAAAAATGTGGGGAGGGGTTAAAATGACGGAAAGACAAATGCAGGCATTTTCAGGACTTTGATTGAACACTAATTGCAAAAACTTGGGTTTGTTTATTACAACTGAGTATTGACAAAACTGATAGACTCATAGATTATAAGGACTTTGGTCTAGGGTTCATTGTTACATTGCCTATAAAAGAACCTTGCACCATTTGGAGGTTTGAAGAAATAAGGAATTTATCTTGTGACCTAGTCAAGAGTAGACCCAGCTAACTCCTCTGGTTTTTACTCTTCTCTCTCTTAATCCAAAATCAATTTCACCATGATGTCATGAAAAACTATTAATGGAGAAGCTACCTGCTGGATAATTTCCATTTTCATAAATGAAATGTCAAAAGTAAGGATATATGTGCTTTATGATTTCCAAATTATTTTGCTTTTTATTTTACTTCTAGTTTACAGTTTCAAATAATGCTGTGCACTGACTTGACTGTCACAGTGCATTAAAGATTTTATTTTTTAAAGGAGTTTGGCAAGGAAAATGAACATGGCATTAACACAAGGATATAAGAATGGTGATGCTGGATGGCACTGCAGTATCCTGTCTTCAGCAGTGGCCAGCAGTGGATACTGAGGCTGAGAACAGGACAGGCTGATGTGATGCTTCCTCTCCTCCAGCAGCTGTAGTTGTAGCTATGTAATGATCCCACAATATTCTATAAAGTCTGTCTTTGGGATTCATTTCAAACACCTGTATCTGTTGCCAGACACTGCAGCTACTTTCATAGAATCATGGAATGGCCTGTGTTGAAAGAGATCTTAAAGATAATCTTGTTCCAACTCTTCTGCCACTAGATCATGTTGCTCTAAACCCAATCCAGCCTGGCTTGAACACTCTCACTCTTCTCTGGGCAACCTGTGCCAGTGCCTCACCACCCTCAGAGTAAACAATTTCTTCCTAATATCTAAGCTAAACCTACTCTCTCTCAGTTTAAAAACCTTTGCCCCTCGTCCTATCACTACAGCTCTGCTGTAGGCCCTTTTTAGGTACTGGAAGGTGGTATAAGGTTTCCATGGAGCTCTCTCTTCTCCAGGCTGAACAATCTCAACTCTCTCAGTCTGTCTCCATGGAAGAGTTGCTCCAACCCTTCATGGCCCTTCTCTGGATTCATTCCAACAGGTCCTCATCTTTCCTGTGCTGGGGACCCCAAAACTGGATGCAGTGCTCTAGGATGGGTCTCATGAGGGCAGAGTACAGGGGCAGAATCACCTCCCTTAATCTGCTGGCCAGATCCTTCTACCGATGCAGCCCAAGATACAATTGTTCGGACTGTTGACTGAAAGGATAAGAGTCTTGATCCTGTAGTAGAAGACACAGTAAGACTATGTGGCACAGTATGCATATACATAGAGCAGATTTAAAACTTTTAGGTACCTAGAAAATTTGTAGATCACCATATATGAATACACAGCAGAATATTTATTAGCATTCTATTTCTCAGAATTTATATATTGGGCAGAAGTCAATATGTAGTACATTAAAAAAAAAAAAAGGCAGTTGCCAATTATTTAGATATTTCTTAAGTCTAAAGTTAGCCTACAGCTAAATATTCTGGGAATAAGACCAAGTATTAATATAACCCTAAAAGCTACCTAAAAGATAGGGGAGAAAAGTAAAAGAAACAAAACATTGGTCTTATTGAGAAGAGATGAAAAATATATTTCCTATTAATGCCTTTAGCGTAGATGAATTGGAAAGGGGCTAACAGTCCAGCATTTGCAAAGAAGCTATTTAAGACATTCGCTTGAGAGAAGACATTGAAGTGGAGAAGGTTTGCATTCTATTGAATCAATAGTGACTAAAATGGCAAATACCATGACTAATGACATAACACTAGTTACAAATTACTATCATGCATAAAAAATGCCTTATGGCAAATACATGTTATGGGATTCTAAATTAACTCTTAAATAAACTAAAGAAATTGAATTGGGCATTATCACAAAGAGTGTGGTAACAGCTCTGTTCACTCTGCAGTATGACAGAAAAATGACTGAGATGTTAGGAAATATGTCAAAGAGAATGAAAAATAATTCTGGAGAAATTAGGCAAAGCTCCATGCCGTTACCTGTCCCACAATGTTGACCATGGGCCACCCCTATCTGAAGAAGGATGTTTGTGAATTCAAGGCTGGAGAGCTGTAACAGAGGCAGAAGCCACTCCCAGAGGAATAGTGATTGAAAAATTTTAAACAGGTTATCTCAGAAGATGACTAGAATATATGATAAAAGTATAAAACAATAAAATGTTGTTCAAAAGCTAGAATAGACTGTTGTGTGTAAGAGTCACCAGGCAGTATTCAACTTTAGCTGAAAATTTGCAAAATAAAAACTGGCAAACTCCATGCAATATGATGGCTGTGGAATGTGCTGAAAGAATGAATGCATCAAGTCAAAGGCTTAGTAAGGTTTAGACAGAGGCTGCACATATAACTGGAGTTCATAAAAACACCCAGTTAGGGCTGAGTGTTCTGCACCACAAATGCTATGTTCAGTTTTGGGACCTTCCCTACAAGAAAGACCTTGAGGGGCTGGAGTGTGTCCAGACAAGGGCAACAAAGGTGAGGAAGAGCCTGGAGCACAAGTCTGAAGAGTGGGGGTGTTTAGCCTGGAGAAAAGGAGGCTCAAAGAGGGCCTTTATCACTCTCCACAGCTACCTGAAAGGAGGGTGTAGCCAGGGGGGGGTCAGCCTCTTCTCCCAGGTAACAAGCAACAGGACAAGAGAAAATGCCCTCAAGTTCCTCCAGGAGAGGTTTAGATTGGAAATTAGGAAAAATTGCTTCACTAAATTGCTTATCAAGCATTGGAACAGACTGCTGAAGAAAATGGTGGAGCCACCATCCCTAAACGTATTTAAAAGGTATGTAGATGTGACACTTGGGGGCATGCTTTATTAGTGGACTTGGCAGTGCTGGGTTAAGGGTTGGACTTGGTAATCTTAGAGGTCTTTTCCAATGTAAAAGTTTCTATGATTGTATCGCATTAGGGGTAAAACAGCACACTTCAGAAGTTATGCTGCACACTGTGATTCTAGTAAGGGGAAAACACTGTACATCTGCCTGATCTAGGATTTCTTGTGTCGTTTTCTGTGAAACATCTCATATTGGCTCTGTGGAGAAACTAGATTTGACTAGACATACGATTCTGACGAACTTCAACCAAATTCCATTTTAACTGCTATGATCACAGGCAGTTTGACACCAGGCCTGCAATATATAATGGCCTGAAATCGCTCCCACATGAAGAATTCGGGGCTGTTGCCATTCCAGAGAACAGCAGGAGGCACGGGCGAGGCTTTTCGCACCCGCAGCACAGCGCATCTGGAGGGAGGGAGGGAGCGCACCGCAACACCTATTTCTGCTGATGCTGCGCTCCCTTCACGTCAGCACGGGAGCAATCACAGCGCTCGGCTGCCGTGCCTGATACTTCATCTTCTTTCTGAAAACAAAGAGCCCCCCAAAAGTCAATCCCTGGCACAGAGCCCGTCCGGAGCCTCCCCGCGCCCCTC